>CAUYQU010026992.1:0-39104 GCA_963574635.1 Cheracebus regulus | reverse complement strand
TCTCCACATCCTCTCCAGCATCTGTTGTCTCCAGATTTTTTAATGATTGCCATTCTAACTGGCATGAGATGGTATCTCAATGTGGTTTTGATTTGCATTTCTCTAATGGCCAGTGACAATGAGCTTTTTTTCATATGTTTGCTGGCTGCATAAATGTCTTCCTTTGACTAGTGTCTGTTCATATCCTTTGCCCCCCACTTTTTGATAGGGTTATTGGTTTTTTTTTTCTTGTAAATTTGTTTAAGTTCTTTGTAGATTCTGAATATTAGCCCTTTGTCAGATGGGGAGACTGCAAAAATATTTTCCCATTTTGTTGGTTGCCAGTTCACTCTAATGATAGTTTCTTTTGCTATGCAGAAGCTCTTAAGTTTAATTAGATCCCATTTGTCTGTTTTAGCTTTTGTTGCCATTGCTTTTGGTGTTTTAATCATGAAGTCCTTGCTCATACCTATGTTCTGAATGGTTTTGCCTAGGTTTTCTTCTAGGGTTTTTATGGTGTTAGGTCTTATGTTTAAATCTTTAATCCATCTGGAGTTAATTTTTGTATAAGGTGTAAGGAAGGGGTCCAGTTTGAGCTTTCTGCATATGGCTAGTCAGTTTTCCCAACACCTGTTATTAATTAGGGAATCCTTTATCCATTGCTTGTTTTTCTCAGATTTGTCAAAGATCAGATGGTTGTAAAGGTGTGGCATTATTTCTGAGGCCTCTGTTCTTTTGTATTGGGCTATATCTCTGTTTTGGTACCAGTACCATGCTGTTTTGATTACTGTAGGCTTGTAGAATAGTTTGAAGTCAGGTAGTGTGATGCTTCCAGCTTTTTTTTTTGGCTTAGGATTTTCTTGGCTTTGTGGGCTCTTTTTTGGTTCCATATGAAGTTTAAGGTGTTTTTTTCCAATTTTGTGAAGAAAGTCAATGGTAGCATGATGGGAACAGCACTGAATCTATAAATTACTTTGGGCAGTATGGACATTTTCATGAAATTAATTCTTCCTAACCATGAGCATGGAATGTTTTTCCATCTGTTTGTGTCCTCTTTTATTTCCTTGAGTAGTGGTTTGTAGTCCTCCTTGAAGAGGTCCTTCACAACCCATGTAATAAAATTCCTAGGTATTTTATTCCCTTTGTCACTCATGATTTGACTCTGTTTGTCTATTACTGGTGTATAGGAATGCTTATGATTTTTGCACATTGATTTTGTATCCTGAGACTTTGCTGAACTTGCTTATCAGTTTAAACAGATTTTGGGCTAAGACAATGGGGTCTTCCAAATTTACAAATATACAATCTTGTCATCTGCAAATAGAGGCAATTTGACTTCCTCTTATCCTAATTGAATACCTTTTATTTCTTTCTCTTGCCTGATTGCCCTGGCCAGAACTTCCAATACTGTTGAATAGAGGTGGTGAGAGAGTGCACCCTTGTCTTGTGTCAGTTTTCAAAAGTAATGCTTCCAGTTTTTGCCCATTCAGTATGATATTGGCTGTGGGTTTGTCATAAATAGCTCTTATGATTTTGAGATATGCTCCACTGATATCTAGTTTATTGAGAGTTTTTTAGCATAAAGGGCTATTGAATTTTGTCAAAGGCCTTTTGTATTGTTTGCAATAGTTTCAGAAGGGATGATATCAGCTCCTCTGTACCTCTGGCAGAATTTCACTGTGAACCCATCTGGTCCTGTACTTTTTTTGGTTTGTAGGCTATTAATTGCTGCCCCAATTTCAGATCTTGTTATTGGTGTATTCAGGGATTTGACTTCTTCCTGGTTTAGTCTTGGGAGGGTGTAAATGTTCAGGAATTTATCCATTTCTTCTAGATTTACTGGTTTATATGCATAGTGGTGTTTGTAGTATTCTCTGATGGTAGTTTGTATTTCTGTGGGACTGGCGGTAATATCCCCTTTATCATTTTTTATTGCATCTATTTGATTCTTCTCTCTTTTTTTCTTTATTAGTCTGACTAGTGGTCTATCTATTTCGTTGATCTTTACAAAAACCCAGCAATTCACTGATATTTTTTGAAGGTATTTTTGTGGCTCAATCTCCTTGAATTCTGCTCTGATCTTAGTTATTTCTTGTCTTCTGCTAGCTTTTGAATTTGTTTGAATTTGCTCCTCTAGTTCTTTTAATTGTGACATTAGGGTGTTGATTTTAGATCTTTCCACATTTCTCTTGCGGGCATTTAGTGCTGTAAATTTCCCTCTAGACATTGCTTTAAATGTGTCCCAGAGATTCTGGTATGTTGTGTCTTTGTCCTCATTGGTTTTATTTCTGCCTTCATTTCATTATCTATCCAGTAGTCATTCAGGAGCAGGTTGTTCAGTTTCCATGTAGTTGTGTGGTTTCAAGTGAGTTTCTTAATCCTGAGTTCTAATTTGATTGCATTGTGGTGAGAGACTATTTGTTACAAGTTCCATTCTTTTGCATTTGCTGAGCAGCGTTTTACTTCCAATTGTGTGGTCAATTTTAGAATAAGGGCAATGTCATGCTGAAAAGAATGTATATTCTGTGGATTTGGGGTAGAGAGTTCTGTAGATGTCTATTAGATCTGCTTGGTCCAGATCTGAGTGCAAGTTCTAGATATCCTTGTTAATTTTCTGTCTCATTGATCTGTCTAATATTGACAATGGGGTGTTAAAGTCTCCCACTATTATTGTGTGGGAATCTAAGTCTCTTTGTAGGCCTTTAAGAGCTTGCTTTATGAATCTTGGTGCTCCTGTATTGGGTGCATATATATTTAGGATAATTAGCTCTTCTTGTTGCATTAATCCCTTTACCATTATGTAATGCCCTTCTTTGTCTCTTTTGATCTTTGTTGGTTTATCAGAGACTAGGATCACAACCCCTGCTTTTTTTTTTCCTTTCCATTTGCTTGGTAAATCTTCCTTGATCCCTTTATTTTGAGCCTATGTGTGTCTTTGCAAATGAGATGGGTCTCCTGAACACAGCACACTGATGGGTCTTGACTCTTTATTCAATTTGCCAGTCTGTGTCTTTTGATTGGGGCATTTAGCCCATTTACATTTAAGGTTAATATTGTTATGTGTAAATGTGATCCTGCCGTTTTGATGCTAGCTGGTTGTACATTCTTTTCTTTCCCTCAGAATTTTTTTTCTGTGCGAACTCTTACTTTCTTGGTTTCTGTATTTTTCTTTCTCTTTTGACTTTCTTCTCTCTCTGAGCTCCATGAATCTCTCGTTCTTCTCCTCCTATCTTCACTTCTTGATCTTCCTGGTGTTGTTCTTCTCTCTTGGCTTATTTATTTATTTTTGAGACAGGGTCTCACTCTGTCACCAGCCAGGCTGGGGTGCAGTGGCATGATCTCGGCTCACTGCAACCGCCACCTCTTGATTTCAAGCAATTCTCCTGCCTCAGCCTTTTAAGTAGCTGGAACTACAGGCACATGCCACCATGCTCAACTAATTTTTTTGTATTTTTAGTAGAGATAGGGTTTCACCATGCTGACCAGGATGATCTCGATCTCCTGATCTTGTGATCTGCCTGCCTCAGCCTCCCAAAGCGCTGGGATTACAGGCATGAGCCACCATGCCCAGCTCTCTCTTGGCTTTAATGGTTCTCTTCTCCTGTATTCCTGTTCTGTGTATCTGTGGTACTCGTTGCTTCTGCTGCAATCTCTGTCATGGCTTCTTGATCACATTCTTCTGCCTCTGTCCCTACCTCTGCTTTGTTCTCCTGTTCTGCTATTATAACTGTGTTTACCTTTAGTTATATTCACATTTTCTACTCCTGGATAGTGCACATCTATATTTTTCCTTACTTTAACTGTGACCATGCTCATTACTCCTTGATTCTAACTGTTTATACTTCTCTTTACTTCTACCCTCTTCCTGATCTTTTCTTTAAGAATCAGTCTACTTTTCTGTTTCTTTAACATTCTCATGATCCCTTTCTTTACTCCTTGACCTCATCCTCTTTTCTTCATGTATACTATGTTTTGAGTATCTTTCTTTCCTTTTTGATTTCTCTTTTCTCTTACTCTTACTTTTAGATTTGTCCCTTTTTTTCACTTTGTTCTTATTATATTCATCATCTTTTTCTAAATTTCTTCTGATATCTCTCTCTTTGCTCTTAGATTTGCAGTTTTTAACTTTCTTTTCCTTTTCATTTTTTCTGTTTGGACTCTCAAATACATTCCTTGATCAGTTATTTTTCTCTCTTTTACTCTAATTTTCTTTAATTTCATTCAACTCACTCTTATGCCCTTTAATCCAACTTTCACCACTTGATACCCTTATTCTTTGAGCTCTCTGCATCTCTTGCCTCCAATGTGGAAGACTCTCACTAAATCTGAAACAATCACTTGATCTGGATCTGGAAGGAGCTCAATAATACCTTGGTCCTATTCCTTTAATTTTCCTGCCAGATCTAGTAACTAAAAGTCATCTCCGGTATGAAGCAGGCAGGGACTTAGATGGATGACACTTCCTTTCTCTTTCTCTCTTGCTGTCTTTTCCTTTCTATTTCATCAGCTTTAGAAGGACTTTCTCATCAGGAATCTATTTTCAAGTATAGGAGGGATCCCTTCTGGATGGACAGTAGACTGGGATTATTCTTCTAAATTTTCAGCTTCATTCTCACTAGATGCACTCTTCTTGCTTTTCTTTTGCTGCTTCTTTTCTTTCTTGTGTTTTCAGGAAGTTTCTCAATGTTTCTTCTTTTCTTTGATTTCTCTTCAGAAGCACATTTGGAATCAGAAGAGGACTGAGAATCACTTCAGCTATCTGAGTCACTAGATGAGGATGAGGAAGATGATGATTTATGCCTTTTCTTTTATTCTTTCTTAACTTTAGATTTGGAAATCAGTTCTCCATCACTGAATATCCGTATCTCCACAAACAGTGTGCTAGCTGCATCTGTCTTCTGGTTTTCCATCTCTCTTACAACTTCTTGACCAGAGATTGCTTGTCCAAAAACAACATGATACCCATCTAAATCAGGAGTTGGTTTCATTGTTATGAAGAACTGTCAACCATTTGTATCCTTCCTTCTGTTGGCCATTGACGAGAAATTCTTTGTTGTGTTTAACAGCAAAACTCTAATCTTCCAAAATTCCTCCATAGATAGATCCCCCTTCTCATCCATTTCCTTCACTGAAGTCACTACCTTAAACCATAAAGTCCTTGACAACTCTGTGAAAGAGAACTCTTGTAATGTAATGACTTCTGAGTTGATTTCCCTGTCCCCTTTTCGCCTGTACAAAGATAGCTAAAGTTCTTGCATGTTTTGGGACACACATCAAAAAATAATTCAAAGACAACTCTTCCAGCAGGTTGATTGTTAATGGCAATGTCAACAAAAATAAAGGGCATTGAATCTTTATTCCCATGCTTCCAACAGTTAATCTTCAAATAAAGAAAAGACCAAAAAATACCAAGGACAACTGATCCCTTTGCTCCTCCATGAGTAGAGTTTCCTCTTCTCTGGGTCTGGTCCTTTAAAGCACTTCAAATCTACTGCCACCAGAAGAGACACTAAAGCCCGCTAATTACCTCCTTCCCCTACAACTGAGTCCTAATTGTAGAGTATTTTTTTAGTTTTCTCTTTTTTTGCTTGTTTTTTTCTGTTCTTTGTAATGACAGTTGTCATCAGTTTAAAATAATTGATTATGAGATGTTATTTGTAAGCCACACATTAACCACAAAACAAAAACATATGCACAAAATAAAAAGAAATTAAAACATACATTCAGAAAAAAAATTAGTTTTATACAAAGGAAGTTAAGAAAAAGTGATAAAAGAAAGAGAGGATCAACAAAACAACCAGAAAACAAATAAAATGGCAGTAGCAAGTTCTTAAATATCAATAATAACATTGAATAGAAATGGGATAAATTATAAATTAACTAATCAAAAGACATGAAGAGGCTGAATAGGTAAAAAACAAAAAACAAATAATAAAAACCCAACTATATGCTGCCTACAGGAAATTTACTTCATGTATAAAGACATAGAAGGGCTAAAAATAAAGAAATGGAAAAAGATAATTCAGGCAAATGGAAACTGAAAAAGAGCAGGAGTGGATATACTCATCAAAAAACATAGATTTGAAGACAAAAACTTTAGAAACAGATAAGGTCCTTATATAATGATAAGGGATCAATACAGCAAAGGGAATATAACAATCATAAGTATATATGTGGAAAATATTTGAATTTGAAATACAAATAAAAGGAGCCCCAGAAATGGAAGAAAAGTAAAAATTAAAAAAAAGAAAATCTATAACTTCAATAAATTTCTAATCAAAATTTGAACAGTCTCTGTAGAAATAGAAAAATGGATTCTAAAATTTATACATAAATGCAAACACTTTAGAATAATTAATGAAAATTCTAAATAAGTGAAGACCACTCAAATGAGAACAACCAAAGCCTATTCATTTGGACCTTGCTATAGTAAGAGAGTCAGCCACCATGACTTTCATTTGGTAGAAACACAAAGGCAGGCAAGGGAGCGGGAATAGCTATCACCATTAGAATAGCTACAATTAAAAAGCCTGACAATAGCATGCATTGGTGAGTATGTAGAACAAATGGAACTCTTGTAACACAGCTGGTAGGAATATAAATATTACAACCACTTGGATATCAGTTTGGCAGTCTACTAAAAAGTTAAACACAAACTTACTGTACTGCCCAACCACTCTACTTCTAAATAGTTAGCCAAAGTAAAAATATATTTACACAAAACATTGTATATAAATGTTAATAGTCAATTTATTTGTAATTGCTAATAATTGAAGATAATTAAAATGTCTCTCAACAGATATATAGTGTGAAAGGAAAATAAATCTTGGGACCCCAAAATCAATAAGCTAAAGGGAAAAGTCATGATGGGAACTGTGTAGGGCAAACCTACCTCCAATTCTCTTTAAAGTCATCCCTCTGCTCACTGAGATAAATGCATTTCTGATTGCCTCCTTTGAAAAGACTAATCAGAAACTCAAAGAATACAACCATTTGTTTCTCACCTACCTGTGGCCTGGAAGACCCATCCTTGCTTCCATTTGTCCTGCCTCTCCAGGCCAAACCAATGTTCATCTTACATATTTTGATTGATGTCTCATGTTTCCCTAAAATGTATAAACCCAAGCTGTGCTTTGACCACCTTGGACACATGTTGTTAGGACTTCCTAAAGCTGAATCACAGGTGTACATCCTCAACCTTGGCAAAATTAAGTTTCTACATTTTTTTATCTATTGTAAAATTTTTAATTGTTAATTTTTTTTATCTATTGTGAACCCCGAATATCTGAGACCTGTTCACAATAAACAAAATATGAAATTTTCATACAATAGAACATTCTTCAACAATCAAAACAATCAACATATATAACAAACAAATTCTGAATTAAAGGATCTATATGGCATATACTCTAAAATTGACCACATAATTGGACATAAAATAATTCTCAGCAAATGTAAAAGAACTGAAATGATACCAAACACTCTCAGGTCATAACACAATAAAAATAGAAGTCAAAACAAAAAAATCACTCAAAACCATGCAATTACATGGAAATTAAACATGCTCCTGAATGACTTTTGGGTAAATAATGAAATTAAGGCAGAAATCATAAAGTTCTTTGAAAATAATGAGACAAAGATACAACATACCAGAATCTCTGGGACACAGCTAAGGTGGTGTTAAGAGGGAAATTCATACCACTAAATGCCCACATCAAAAAGTGAGAAAGATCTAACTTCACAGCTGAAAGAATTAGAGAAGCAAGAAAAAATCAACCCCAAAGCTAGCAGAAGATGAGAAGTAACCAAAATCAGAGCTGAACTGAAGAAAATCAAGACACAAAAAGCCATTCAAAAATCCAAGAATCCAGGAGTTGGGTTTCTGTGAAGAAATAAATAAAATACATATACAAAATGAACCTCTAATTTACAATTACTAGGTAAAGATAGAACAGAGGTGGAAAAAAAAACATGAATTCTACAAGAAAAAGTAGGTGACTTCATACATAATCTCATGGTAAAGCAGATTCTTTTATCTAAAACTAGAAAATAAAATGTTCGAAAAACCATTTTTAGCCATATAAAAGTTCAAACATTTATAGAAAAAGACATTGTCTTAGTCCATTCGGGCTGCTATAACAGAATACCAGATATTGGGTGGTTTGTAAACAACAGAAATTTATTTCTTACAGTTCTGGAAGCTAGAAAGACCAAGATCAGGACACTGGCAGATTTGGTGTTTGGTGAACGCCTATGTCCTTGTTCACAGAGGGCCATGTTTTCACTGTGTAATCACATGGTGGAAGGGGTGAACAAGTTCCCCGGGATCTCTTTTATAAGGGCACAAATCCCATTCTTAAAGGGACTTGATACCTTCTTAAAGGGCTCACCTTCAAGCCCTTTATCATCATCTTAGAGATTTGGTTTCAACCTAGGAATCTTGAGGATGCATTTAGTCCATAGCAAATACTATAATCAAATTCCAATGGTGAAGAATGAAAATGGGTGCCTGTAATCTATTTTTAATCTCTTTTACATTGACAAGAATAAAAATTCCCAAGAGAAAAGTATGTGAAATTGTGAATAAGAAATCACAGAAGGGCAAATCCAAGTAACCAATAGAATGCAGAAAAAGTCTTAAAATCTCTACCAGTCAGGAACATATGAACAACTAATCGAATATTGAGTTATGATTTTATAAACATTAGACGGACAAAAGAGTAATAACAATTATTGTTAGTGGACACTTGGGAAGGAAAAGTTTATTCTTGCACATTGCTGGTAAAATGTAAATTATTCCTGTTTTTTGGAATACAATCTAGAAACATTTATTAGAATTAAAAATACATATACTCTTGACTCAGAAATTCTACTCTTGGGAATTTGTTTCATAAAAATAAGTCTCACTACATAAAGATATATTTTTAAGGAGTGGGGGAAAGAAGATAAAACAAACACTGGAAAAAAAAAGCAGGGGTTGCGATCCCAGTCTCTGATAAAACAGACTTTAAACCAACAAAGATCAAAAGAGATAAAGAAGGGCATTGCATAATGGTAAAGGGATTAATGCAACAAGAAGAGCTAACTATACTAAGTATATATGCACCCAATACAGGAGCACCAAGATTCATAAAGCAAGCTCTTAAAGACCTACAAAGAGACTTAGACTCCCACACAATAATAGTAGGAGACTTTAACACCCCATTGTCAATATTAGACAGATCAACGAGACAGAAAATTAACAAGGATATCCAGGACTTGAACTCAGACCTGGACCAAGCAAACCTAATAGACATTTACAGAACTCTCCACCCTAAATCTACAGAATATACATTCTTCTCAGCACGGCATCACACCTACTCTAATATTGACCACATAATTGGAAGTAAATCACTCCTCAGCAAATGCGAAGGAATGGAAATCATAACAAACAGTCTCTCAGACCACAGTGCAATCAAGTTAGAACTCAGAATTCAGAACCCAACTCAGAACTGCACAGCTTCATGGAAACTGAACAATTGGCTCTTGAATGTTGACTGGATAAACAGTGAAATGAAGGCAGAAATAAAGATGTTCTTTGAAAGTAACGAGAATGAAGACACAACATACCAGAATCTCTGGGACACACTTAAAGCAATGTCTAGAGGAAAATATATAGTAATAAATGCCCACATGAGAAGCAAGAAAAGATCTAAAATCGACACCCTATCGTCAAAATCGAAAGAGCTAGAGGAGCAAGGCCAAAAAAACTTGAAACCTAGCAGAAGACCAGAAATAACTAGGATCAGAGAAGAACTGAAGGAGCTAGACACAAAAAAACCCTTCAAAAAATCAATAAATCCAGGAGCTGTTTTTTTCGAAATATCAACAAAATAGACAGACCACTAGCCAGATTAATAAAAAAGAACAGAGAATAATCAAATAGATGCAACAAAAAACGATAAAGGGGATATCACCACAGATTCCACAGAAATACAAACTATCATCAGAGATTATTACAAACAACTCTATGCACTCTATGCACATAAACTAGTAAGCCTGGAAGAAATGGATAAATTCCTGGACACTTGCATCCTCCCAAGCCTAAACCAGGAAGGAGTCGAAACCCTGAATAGACCAATAACAAAGGCAGAAGTTGAGGCAGCAATTAAGAGCCTACAACCCAAAAAAAGCCCAGGTCCAGATGGGTTCACTGCTAAATTCTACCAGACATACAAAGAGCAGCTGGTACCATTCCTTCTGAAACTACTGCAAACAATCCAAAAAGAGGGAATCCTTCCCAGATCATTTTATGAGACAAACATAATCCTGATACCAAAATCTGGCAAAGACTCAGCAAGAAAAGAAAACTTCCAATATCCATGATGAACATAGATGCAAAAATCTTCAATAAAATACTGGCAAACCAATTGCAACAGCACATCAAAAAGCTTATCCACCATGATCAAGTAGGCTTCATCCCAGGGATGCAAGGCTGGTTCAATATACGCAAGTCTATAAACGTAATTCACCACATAAACAGAACCAAAGACAAAAACCACATGATTATCTCAATTGATGCAGAGAAGGCCTTTGACAAAATTCAACAGCTCTTTATGCTAAAAGCCCTCAATAAACTAGGTACTGATGGAACATATCTCAAAATAATAAAAGCTATTTATGACAAAACAACAGCCAATATCATACCAATGGGCAAAAACTGGAAGCATTCCCTTTGAAATCTGGCACTAGACAAGGATGCCCTCTCTTACCACTCCTATTCAAGATAGTACTGGAAGTTCTAGCCAGAGCAATCAGGCAATAGAAAGAAATAAAGGGTATTCAAATAGGAAAGGAGGAAATCAAACTGTCTCTATTTGCAGACATGATTGTATATTTACAAGACACCATTGTCTCGGCCTAAAGTCTCCTGAAACTGATAAGCAACTTCAGCAAAGTCTCAGGATACAAAATCAATGGCAAAAATCACAGGCATTCCTATACACCAATAACAGACTTCAAGAGAGCCAAATCAAGAAGAACTGCCATTCACAATTGCTACAAAGAGAATAAAATACCTAGGAATACAACTAACGAGGAATGTAAAGGATCGCTTCAAGGAGAACTACAAACCACTGCTCAAGGAAATAAGAGAGGACACAAAAAGATGGAGAAACATTCCATACTCATGGTTAGGAAGAATCAATATCGTGAAAATGGCCATACTGCCCAAAGTAATTTACAGATTCAATGCTATCCCCATTAAACTACCAATGACCTTCTTCACAGAACTGGAAAAAAACACCTTAAACTTCATATGGAACCAAAAGAGAGCCTGCATAGCCAAGTCAATTCTAAGCAAAAAGAACAAAGCTGGAGGCATCACACTACCAGACTTCAAACTATACTACAAGGCTACAGTAATCAAAACAGCGCAGTACTGGTACCAAAACAGAGATATAGACCAATGGAACAGAACAGAGGCCTTGAAGGCAACACCACACATATACAACCATCTGATCTTTGACAAACCTGACAAAAACAGGGAAAGGACTCCCTGTTTAGTAAATGGTGTTGGGAAAACTGGCTAGCAGTGTGCAGAAAACAGAAACTGGACCCCTACCTGACACCTTACACTAAAATTAATTCCAGATGGATTAAAGACTTAAACATAAGACCTAACACCATAAAAAACCCAGAAGAAAATCTAGGCAAAACCATTCAGGACATAGGCATAGGCAAGGACTTCATGACTAAAACACCAAAGGCATTGGCAACAAAAGCCAAAATAGACAAATGGTACCTAATCAAACTCCACAGCTCCTGCACAGCAAAAGAAACAGTCATTAGAGTGAACCGGCAACCAACAGGATGGGAAAAAATTTTTGCAATGTACCCATCTAACAAAGGGCTAATATCCAGAATCTACAAAGAACTAAAACAGATTTACAAGAAAATCATAAATAAGCCCATTCAAAAGTGAGTGAAGGATATGAACAGACACTTTACAAAAGAAGACATACATGTGGCCAACAAATATATGAAAAACTGCTCATCATCACCGGTCATTACAGAAATGCAAATCAAAACTACATTGAAATACCATCTCATGCCAGTTAGAATGGAAATCATTAAAAAATCAGGAGACAACAGATGCTGGAGAGGATGTGGAGAAATAGGTACACTTTTACACTGTTGGTGGGCGTTTAAATTAGTTCAACCATTGTGGAAGACAGTGTGGTGATTCCTCAAGGACCTAGAAATAGAAATTCCATTAGACCCAGCAATCCCATTACTGAGTATATATCCAAAGTATAATAAATCGTTCTACTATAAGGACACATGCACACGAATGTTCATTGCAGCACTGTTTACAATAGCAAAGACCTGGAACCAACACAAATGCCCATCGATGATAGACTGGACAGGGAAAATGTGGCACATATACACCATGGAATACTACATGGCCATAAAAAACGATGAGTTCATGTCCTTTGTAGGGACATGGATGAACCTGGAAACCATCATTTTCAGCAAACTGACACAAGAACAAGAAATCAAACACTGCATGTTCTCACTCATAGGTGGGTGTTGAACAATGAGAACACATGGACACAGGGAGGGAAACATCACACACTGGGGTCTGTCGGGGAGAAATAGGGAAGAGACAGTGGAGGCTGGGAAGTTGGGGGGAGATAGCATGGGGAGAAATGCCAGATATAGGTGATGGGGAGGAAGGCAGCAAATCACACTGCCATGTGTGTACCTATGCAACAATCTTGCATGTTCTTCACATGTACCCCAAAACCTAAAATGCAATAAAAAATGAATTAAATAAAAAAAATAAAATAATGTGTATTCTGTGTTTCATGGGCTGAGTATGCTATAAATGTCTATTAGGTCCAACTGGTCAAGTTTTAAATTTAAGTCTAGAATTTCTTTGTTTTCTGCTTCACTGATTTTTGTACCGCTGTCATTAGGGTATTCAATTCCTTCATATTATTGTGTGGCTGTTTAAGTCTTTTTGGAGGTGTAAAAGTTCTTATTTTATGAATCTGTGTGCTCCAATGTTGGTGGTATATATATCTAGAATAGTAAAGTCTTCTTGTTAATTGAGATCTTTATCATTATGTAATGTCCTTCTTTGAACATTTTTTCTGTTGTGGGTTTAAAATCTGCTTTATTTTTTATAAGAATAGCCAGTCTTGCTCTTTTTTGTTATCCATTTCTGTGATAGATCTTTCTCCAGCCCTTACTTTGAGCTTATGCATATTGTTAAGTATGAGATGGGTCTTTTGAAGACAGCAGACAGATGTGTCTTGTTGTTTATTCAACTTGCCACTCTGGGCCTTTTATGTTCAAGTATTTAGACAACTTACATTCATGGTTAATATTGATATGTGAGGTTTTGTTCCTACTATGAGGTTTTTAGCTTGTTGCTTTGTAGTTTCTATTGTGTGGTTGCTTTGTAGTGTCTGTGGGATATGTACTTATATGTGTTTTTGTGGTAGCATGTGTTTTCTTTTGTTTCCATTTTTAAAACTCCTTTAAAGATTTCTTGTAAGGCTAGCCTAGTGGTAACTAATTCCATTAGTGCTTGCTTGCCAGGGAAATATATATTTCTCCTTCACTTACAAAGCTGTTTGGTGGAATATGAAATTCTTGGTTGGAATTTTTTTTTAACCTTGCTGAAAATTGGTGCCTAATCTCTTCTGGCTTGTGAGAAAAAGTCTTCTTTTGCCTAATAGGGTTCCCTGGGTACCTTGTGTGACCTTTTTCTCTAGCTGCCTTACAGATTTTTTTCTTTAGCTTTGAACTTGGATGGTCTGGTAACTACATGACTTGGTGATATTCATTTTGTATAGTATCTCACAGGTATACTCCGGATTTGTTGTATCTGAATATCTACCTGTCTAGCAAGATTAGAAAATTTTTTCTTCAATTATTTCCTCAAGTTTGCTTTCCAAGTTGTTTACTTTTTCTCCTTTTCACTCAGGAATGCTAATAATTCATAGGTTTGGGTACTTTTATATAATCCATATTTCTCAAAATCTTTGTGCACTTTTAAAAGTTATTTTTCTCTATTTTTGTCTGACTGGGTTAGTTCAAAAGACAGGCTTTCAAGATCTGAAATTATTTCTTCTGCTTGGTCCAGTCTATTCATATTGCTTTAAATTGTATTTTGAAATTTCTTAAGTCTTACAATTCCAGAAGCTCTGATTGATTTACTAAATGTGTCTATCTCTTCCTTAATTTCCTGGATTGCTTTAGAAGTTTCTTTGTGTTGATTTTACACTGTGTCATGGATCTCATTGAGCTTCTTTGCAATCTGTGCTTTTAATTGGTTGTCATTTCTGAGTCTTCATTTTGGTTAGGGACCATTGGTGGAGAGCTAGTGTGAGCTTTTGATGGTCTCATAACTTTCAGATTTTTCATAGTGCCAGAATTCTTGCATTGATTCCTTCTCATCTGGGGTCACTTGTACTACAAATTTTTTTTTTTTTTGAGATAGAGTCTCACTCTGTCACCCATGCTGGAGTTTAGTGGTGCGATTCTGAGTCACTGCAACATCTGCTTCCAGGGTTTAAGCGATTCTCCTGCCTCAGCCTCATGAGTAGTTGTGATTACAGGCACATGCCACCACATCCAGCTAATTTTGTATTTTTAGTAGAGACGGGGTTTCACCATGTTAGCCACTCTGACCTCAAACTCCCAACCTCAGGTGATCTGCCCACCTAGGCCTCTCAAAGTGCTGGGATTATAGGCATGAGCCGCCACACCTAGCCGCATTAATTTTTATAACTATTTGTATGTGGTTAGGATTTTTTCTTTTTCTTTCTTTCCCTATATTTTTATTATTTTTAAATTTCTCTTTCATCTCAACCCTAGAGGTGTAACTATAGAGAATATTGGGATAAGGTCTTTGGAATTTGCTTCCCTAGGCACTTCTGTCAGCAGGTTTTACACTGGGCTGTGTGGTTCAGCCTACCGGCCAATACATGGCGCTTAAAGGTAAAAGCCTACTGTGGCCAATGGGGCTGGATATATACTTGGTCCTTGTTTACTGAGCGAAGCTCTCTATTTCCTCAGGAAATGGGCTAATCCATGGAGTGATGGTGGTCTGAGCTCCCTGCTCAGCCCTGGGGTGGTGAGGGGCAAGGTGGGTAAGGCAAGATTGGGCAGAACCACCTATAGGTCTCCTGGTGTCAGGCACAAACACTAGCACAGGAGAATCCACTGGGTGGTCACCAAGAACCCAGAGGAACAGCTAGGCATGAACCTGGAAAACTTCCTCAGCCTCAAGTTCTCTGCATGGTGGGGAGGTGGGTGTGGCCTACCTAAACTCCTAATCCAGGAGAGCGAGTGCTCCAAATGCCTGGATATCTGCCCAGGCGTGGGATGTAGATGGCCCCACTGCTCCCCGATCTCTGCAGAGGGAGAGTGAGGTAGCTCAGGCCGTTGATTTAGGAGAACGGGTGTATTAGTCCTTTCTCACACGGCTATAAAGTACTGCCCAATCCTGAGTAGTTTATAAAGGAAAGACATTGAATTGACTCACAGTTCTGCATGTCCGGGAAGGCCTCAGGAAACTTATGATCATGGTGGTACGAGAGCCGAGCAAAGGGAGAAGCCTCTTAGGAAAATCCATTAGATCTCGTGGTAACTCACTCACTATCAAGAGAACAGGATAGGGAAAACTGCCCCCATGACTCAATTATCTTCACCTGGTCTCACCCTTGACATGTGGGGATTATTACAATTTATGGTGAGATTTCAGTGGGACACAGAGCCAAACCATATCAATGGGTCTTCAGAATGGCAGGTGATCTGCCTGGGAATGTAGCAGAGAGAGCCCCTGTACACCAGGATCTCTACACAGGAAGGCTGCAGCAGGTCCAGCAGCTGATTCAAGCAAGGAGGTGCTCTGAATACCTGGAGATCTGCCTGGGCATGGAGCAGAGAAGGCTGTACTGCATGATGATCCAAGCGCAGGAAAAGCGGGTCAGCTGAGGCTGTTCTAGGTGAGTGGTGCTCGAAACACCTAGAGATCCACCTGGTCATGGAGTGGAGAAGGCCCTGATACACAACAATCTGTACTGGAAGGGAGGGATAGCTCAGGCTGTGAATCTGGCTGAGTGGATGTCCCAAATGTCTCACAGTCTGCCTGGCCATGAACCAAAGAGGACCTCCCTTGCTCTAGGATCTTTGTTCAGGAAGGGTGGAGGGACAGGCTTCTGAGTCAGGCAAGTGGGTGCTCCAAGTGCCTGGAGTCTGCTTGGGCATGGAGTGGAGAGGACCACCTGCACCCAGATCTTTGCAAAGTGATGGTAAGGTGGCTTCAGCTGCTAATCTGGGCACGCCGGTGCTTTGAATGCCTGGAGACCTGCCTAGGCAGGGAGCAGAGAAGGCCTCACTGCATCACAATCTATGCACAGAAAGGATCGTGATCTAGGTGAGTGGGTGTCTCAAATGCCTGCAGACTTGCCTGGATGTGGACCAAAGAGGGCTCTGCTACCCCACGATCTCTGCATAGGAAGGGTGGAGCCCTTCAGGCTGCTGGTTCAACCAAGCTGCTCCAAATGCCTGCATGTAGAGCAGAGAGCTCCCTGCTGCAATCACAATCTCAGGGAGCAGGCTGAAGCACCAAGCAACACATTCAGACCAGTTCCAGGTGAAAAAACTGGCCCTGGGTACAGGTCTTATTGTCCAGGAGAAACTGCAACAGGGAAGAGCACAATTCCAGCACACATTGCTGAGGCACTTCCCATAAATCTGGCTGTCAAGGCCTCTACTCCACTGCGGAGCAAGCCTTTCCATCTCTGGCTCGAGACTAAAATGCCTGCATGGCATGCTGCCAGGCCGCCAAAAAATGACTGACTT
This sequence comes from Cheracebus regulus, assembly GCA_963574635.1. NCBI lineage: Eukaryota > Metazoa > Chordata > Mammalia > Primates > Pitheciidae > Cheracebus > Cheracebus regulus. The sequence continues at coordinate 22,265 of CAUYQU010026992.1, read as the reverse complement.
TGTATGCACTCAGATGAAAATGTCAGCCTGCTCTTGGGCGAGGGTCTGGAAAAGTGCCTGCAGCTTTTCCTGGTGTTCTTCCCTCTCAGCATTTCTAACCATCTTCCCAATTTCACTCTAGGTCTTGAGAGAAACAAAGAGTTCTCCCTCGGCCTAGGTTGCTCAGATCCCAGGTGGAAAAGTGAGTCACACAGAGAGAGGTTCTGTGCCTATCATATAAAAGACCTTGCTCAGTTTTATCAGCTGAACGCCATCACTGGGGCTTTTCACCCATGTTCTCCTCCCTGAAATTTGGGACATCCTTCACGATTCTGGTGGATTTCTATTTTTCTTCTTGAATTAAAGCCCATGGAGTTAATATTTATGCCATTTCCAAGTGGCTGAGGCATGCTAAAAGCCTCCAATCCACCAACCTGGAGAAAAGAAAAAAAAAAAAAGCTTAATTAAGACACAAAGTGCAAATTCCAGAATTAAAGATTAAGAACATTAACCATGTCAAAATGATAAACACCTATAGAGCAGATGCTTTCATAAACAAAGTAAAATGCAGAGTGGGAGAAGATACATGCAATGCATGTAATGAGCATGAAACTTGTCAGAAACAATACAATCATTTGTGTCAAACTGACAAATGGAACTGCTGGGGAAGTCCATGAAGAAGGGTGCTCACTCATGTTGCCTGATATCAAGTGCTATTATAAAAGACTGCAAAACGACAATTTTACACAAAAACCATTGCAACCTTACACACACAAAAGATCCTCTATAAGGACATCTCCCCAGCAACTTCCTGTCCAACTTTAGACTGTCAACACCCTTGTTATTGATCCCTGTAGCCAAAAAATATTTATCTCAAAACAACCTATATACTATTGTTCATTTTTCCTTTAAAAACCCTTGTCTTCCTTTACTTCTCAGAATATGTCCATTATATTCCCATTGCAGTGCTCATCACAAATTAATATCATTTTCTTTTAGGGGACATCTCTGTATCTGTTATTTAGGTTGACACTAGCAAAAGATTAGAATTCCTCCAAATCCTAAAAAGAATTATTACAAAATCCTACAAAGAAAATTTCTACAAGTTGATAATCTGATAGAAAAAAATTACAGAAGATATAAATATGTTCTTCAAGGTAAAACCTGAATGTCCAATAAATATATATGTAATGACTCTCAACTTAATCTCAACAATAATCAAAGCAATGAAAATATGATACTATTGGAAAACATCTTAAAGTTAGACTATGCTGAGATGTCGGTGAATGTCTGAATAAACCAATTAGTACAACCATGTTGAAAACAAATTTTTATTAAATTTATTGCAAATGTCCATACTTGCAGCCCAGCAATAAATATTCTAAGTATATATTCTTAAGAAACTCTTGCTCATGTGTACAGGAAAATATACACAACAATGCCCATTATGAGATTATCTATAATAATGATTGCCTTAAAACAGTTTAAATGACCATCGTCAGTATAATGGATAAATATATTGCATTATATTGATAGATTGGTACAGAACACAATTCTATATGCCCAATGTACAAGCTAATGTTGTCATAAAGCATAAGTAAATCTGCTTCTTGGCAGTTAAAACTGAGATAGCAAATAAGATGCCAACAGTAACTTGCTGATCACATCTGTACTTATAATATTTGAAATGTGCACTTTCAAGGGCATCTGTCAACATGTCACAAAGAATAAAGCAAATGTCAGGTTAGCACTTCTGGAGCTTTGAGATAAATGTTCCAGCTTAAGGTACGATTGCTAATTAAAGAGTTTAATTTGTACACTGCTTCTTTAAATCTTGACTTTATTGCTTTATAGCATTCCAATTCATTATGTCCCTCTGTCATCAAATATTCTCTTTCTTAATACAATTCGGCATAGACAATATATTTCCTGATCACTGAAGTATTTCCCTGTAAGACTCAGTTGACCCTGTTGTTGATTATAATACTGGAATAAGAAAATGCACTCATCAAGGAATGTAAAACATGTTATTCCACTTATAGCCGTTTCTTGACCCGGGAAAGAACTTGTATCGCACAACTTATTTGCATTCATTTTTAAATTTAGACATAGATAACTTTTATCATCTGTGACTAAAAAAAAATACAGAAAATAGGGGTTTTTTTTTCATTGTGAATAAATTATGTTAAAAATATATTGAAGAACAATAACAGGACATCTTTTCCAGGGCACTTCATAAGTCTCTCTCTCTCTGTCTCTCTCCTCTCCTATCCCTCATTAATACTCTTCAGTTTCAGATGTAAGTAAAATCTAATTATGACACTTGTAATACTCTAAGGATCTCAGGGTAGATTTGCTTCAGCAGGCGGGTAGGTGGTTTGTCTCTTTATTCCTGAACAGTTCTACGTTCATCCCATATAAATCTGAACTTCTAGAAGCATATTATTTGCAAAGGTAATTCCATGGGAACAAGATAAAAAGTGTCCTTGGCACCTGGTCCTAGACCTATAGTTTGTCTCTGTCCATAGGACATTCTGACCTAGCCACTTGTCCTTGAGAGTTTCATTGTTAACACACATAATACAATGAGGTATGAATTTCTTGTCCACCAGTGTCCCTACTCAACCCTTCTGTATCAAATATCCTGGATTGATTGGGTATGCAAGCCTGATTATACAAGCAATGATCCACAGGACTAAAATATAAAAAGGAAAGGGGTTGTGATCCAAAATCAACTTATGGCATAGCTTTGCATGCACTGAGAGATGTTGGATTAGATAATATTCTGAACTTAGTACATTTCAAATACATTTCATAATTCTACTCAGAAATAAGGCAGTGAGGAGTAGGAATAGGGTCCAGTTCTGGGGAAATAGATCAGGTGGGAACAAAATAGAGAGCAGATTTTCTGGTTGACTTGGGTTTTAGACTTTCAAGCACCAGTGCTCCCTACACCCAAGCAGAAAGTGACTCAATCAGAAAGGGACTGGTTTCCCTAAGGAGTTATACTACTCTTTTGCATCAAGGAAGAACTTTATATGCTATCCGTATTAGGGCAAATTAACATTAGCTGCTATAATGAACAACCCTAATCACAGTGGTTTAACACATGCAAAAAAAAAAAAAGAAAGTTAAGAAAGAAAAAAAGTTTGTGTTTTTGACACAGTTTTGTATAGATCAGGGCCTCTTCTGGGAACAATTTCTTGAAACAAAGACTCAGAAAACAGCCTCTTTCCACGGTGTTCCTTTTAGTAGTCTTGGAGTTCTGTTTTTCCAGCTGCATAGAGGAAAGAGAGAACATATGCACAAGAGTGCATGAGTGGAAATCATGTGGGTTGTTTAAGAGGCTAGATCTGCAGGAAGCATACTTCGCTTTTACTCTTATTTTGTTGGCCGGAGCTAAGTTCATGTAGCCTCAGCCTTACTGAAATGGTGATTGTGAAACGTGGCTTTTCTGCATGTATAAGAAAGGGAAGTTGGACTGTTGAATATCTAGCAAGCTTCTGATACCCTATCTTCTGTGAGACCAATAAGAATTTTCCCATGTTGCCAATACATGCTGTAAAAGCTCCTGGTAAACTGACCAGCAGCCTTCTTACTGTTTCTAGTGAGCAAAATCTGGAGGCTCAGATAGGTCAAATCTAGCTGTTGCTTGAAGTTTCCACACACCCAGGGCTCTGAGGCCAATCCCATTTCTTCTTAAGTTAATTTTAGAAATCTAGGTCACTAAATAAGTTATCAGCAAGAAGTCAGGTTTTCTCATACTACTGCTGTGATCCTGTGCCCCAGTTTAAAATGGTTGGCCCTGGAGACAGACTGCCTGGTTTGCTTGCTGGATTGCTATCTATGTGCCTTTGGGCAAGTTACCTCATTTTCCTTTTGTGTAAAATTGGGATAATGTTATACTTAACTCATTGGGGATATAAGGAATAAATTTGAAACTCTGTGAAAAGCAGTTAGCACAATGCCTAGTTTCCAAGCTATCATCATCATCATCATCATCACCATCAGCATTTACCAACGTTGGATCACACTGTTTTGGGGCACCTGTCCTATTTCCCCAGAGCCTGAATGACTATCCATATTTATCTTGGAGTATAGCCAGGAAGAGTTGCTCTCTAGCTTTGGGCGAAGGGGCATGGAGGACAGGTGGTCTAGAGAGTGAGACCAAGAGAGAAATGGTAACAGAGTCTCCAAAAATAAAAGATCTTGAGCTGCTGAAGCCAAAAGTCAATGGACAAGAGTGGATCATAGAAGATATTCCAGGAAAAATCCAGTATTCATAGACTCCAATATACAATGACTCACTGCTGAGCTTGTGTGCATCGGGATTGAACAGACTCAAGAGAAAGACAACCTGTGGCCAAGTCAGGTCAGGTATCCAGAGATCTATGAACACCATGACTCTGCTCCAATTTACAGAGGTAAATTCGTATTACCTCTGTTCCAGTTGAGTAGGTAGAACAAACAAAAAAAAAATGGAGGAGAGTAGTAGAAGGGCCAACACCAAGCACAAAGAAAATACTTACACAGAACTAAAAATGATCTTGCTGAAGCTGCTTTTTATTCATATTTGATGTGCTGTGCTATCACTTTTGCAAGTCTCTACTTTATTCTGCCATTCCATTTCTTCAAGAATTACATCCTGCCTTGCCCGTATCAGTAATCACACCTTTCCACTCAGTCTGTGGGAGGATTGTCCTCTAAAACTGCCACATCTCTCCTAGGTCTGTTATCTTCCTGGACCTTGGCTTGTTGCCATTTTAAACCCATCACTTCTTGCTTCCAATCATGCAGTGGTTCATCTATTTGATTATGTGCCATAATTTCTTTCCAGTACCTACTTTTTGACTCTTGAAAAGGCTATTGATTTATCAGATCCTAGACTTTCAGGGTCTGGCCAGTGTGTTGCTACCATTCAAGTTCTCATCTTGCCTCTGCTCATATTTGAAAAATCTTCTCTCTAAGGAAGACATGTCATATAAGATTCAATCAACAGGAGAAATTTTTATTTATTGAAGCTTGTTAGATTTTGTTTTAATTTGGGTTGAAGTTTTTTAAAATTCTCTGGCATCTCCAAAAATAAATATTATTAGGTTGGTGCAAAAGTTATTGCTGTTTTTGCTTTTGCTTTTAATATATTTTCCTTTAAATAAAGACAATTTTATTCATGTACAGATATATTGCTGGTAAATGTAAAAATTTGTATTACCTCCAAAGTTAACAATTTGACACTATCAAAATTAAAATTTTCTGCATTCTTTGAACCTACAACGTTACTTGTAGTAATTTTCCCTAAAAATAAACTGGCTCATGAACTGATGCATATACCCACTTGTACCTCTTAGCAGAGTCTATTGGAATCTACTTCTGGGGAAATAGGACAGGTGCCCCAATGTCCAGGAAGATAACAGACTTAAATACCCCTTAATAGAATAGTGAAAATAATACATTTAGTTAATACATTTAGTTAAAAACATGCAATAGAATAAAAGTAGTTATCAAGTCTAACACATTCATTCACTGAATACATTTAAATGTTTATTGTGTAACTACTATATGCCAGGCTGTACTGGGCATTAATAATGAGTGCAGTGAATAAAACAATTGAAAATATTTACTCTCATGTAGCTAACATTCTAGTTGGGGTCAGAGACAACAAACAAATAAATAATGGTAGTTTTGGTTTTTTTTTTTTTAAGGAGGTAAGAGAGAGAGTATGGAGTGTTGAAATGCTATAATTTCTAATGTATATTATATGAGAAAAGGAAGGTACATAATAGTGTTTAAAGCATACAAATGCACACCCACACGAGTACTTACTTATATAAAATATCTCTGAAAGAAACTAATGAACTGATAACATGGGTTATCTCCACAGAGAAATACTGGGTGAACAGGGCAAGAGGGAAAATTTCATTTTATGCTTTTAAAATTTTGTATTATGTAAATGTATTTATTTTAAAAAGCAAATTGATACAAAAATAGTTTTAATTTCCATATACTTCTAATGTCCCAATGAGAGAAAAGTCATGTTACATCTTTGGAAAATATGAATGGTTTGAAGTTTTGGGTAAATATTTCTGATTATAAATATCTTAATGATAGGGGAAACAAATATTCACACTTTTACAAGTTTGTTCTGCAGAATGACTTGATGTAGTTAGTTCCCATTCCAGAAGCCATAAGGATGAGGTCATAGGGCAGGGATGAAGGTGTTTTGAGTAATTGTTTTACAATGTTGGGATCACCACCTGCGGATTTTTGTCCTGCAGACCCTGATTCAGTTATGGATGAATAAAGTATACTGACACGCAGATATTAACGCTTAGCTGGTTTGAGTGTCCATGGCCACAAACTCCCTGGAGAGTGCTATAAACAGATAGCAGCCACTGGCCCCCACCAGCCAGTAAGACTCACATATATTCAAAGTTTCATTGACAAAGGCTGAGTCAACACCACTAGAGGTTGAAGATGAAAGGACATGTTCTAATGACCAAAGCAAACACCATTAGTGGGTAATAACCCCGGTCAACCTCCCCCCAGGGGGCCATCTGGCTCAAATGTTAGTTTTAAGACCACATGAGCAAACAAGTTAGTTAGGTAAACTATTTACATTCCTTTGTATTTGTGCCCTAATCTCACTGGCTACTACAAAGACACTCTGGCTACCGTTAGCCAAGAACTATAGAATAAAAACCTGTTGGCCTTCCAAAAGAGTTTGAGACTATATTCTATAACTTTCTCTAATATTTTTCCCTTAATATTTTTGCCACCACCCTGAGTGAATCCCCACATTACAAGGCCTTTGCTGAACACTTGTAGTGACTTGAATTAGCACTGTCATTGGCACTTCAAAAATATATTCAACATTTTTATGCATCTAGCCCAATCATATAATGCAGTTCAGGATTTGTGGAATTGACAAGTAGCATGAAAGTGAGTTCTTAAGAGGTGCAATGGGGTAGGCACATGCCTCTCACAAACTAAAGCTGAGGAAACAGAAAATTCCATTGACATTCCCACAGATAATGCAGGCTGAGAAAAGTAAGACGCCTTTGACTTAAGAAAGAGTTTTAAGACGCCTTTGACTTAAGAAAGAGTTTTCACTAAAACTAAACTGTATCTGCATTTTGTTATTTTTGTTTCTTTCCCTTTTCTTCTGAAAGTAATATTCCCCCTTTACTTAGTTCCTTCCATTCTTGACTTTGTAGTCTTCCAAGATCCTGAATCTATAATAGATTCCTGGTGGGAATGAGTTGCAAAATTCTGCTTTGCATCACCAGTGAGATAGCTGGTGTCTCGTTTAATACTCCACTACTCCTACGCTTTGGAATCCTTAGCAAGCTCCTTTGCTGCTGCTACTCAAGCAAAGCTCCTCATATGTTCTCAGACGTAGAAAAGTATAACTCATGAGTAACTGATATGTGTTTAAATTTTCCGGTATCTGAAGCTTCATGTATGGCTCTTCTTTTAGCTATTTATGATTGTGCAAACAGAATTACAAAACTAAAACCCAGAAGGAAGTTTATGTATCATTCAGTGCAAGCCCTCAGGTGAGTGAACTAAGGTCTAGGAGAACAAGCACAACAGCTTGCTCAGGAATCCGCAGTAAGGAGCTGAGCCAGGGATAGAGCTGAGTGTCACCTCTGATCAGTTGCTTTCAGGCATAAATCAAGTCTCAACTTTACCCTGCATCTGCCAGCTCTCTTGCTTTCTTCTAACAGGAAACAAAGTCCCTGGCTAGTTGTTTTGATCTTTTATGCCTGTGAATTACCCCATTTCATAATTCTAGTCATTTATGCCTCTGTGGATTAATCTTACTGGTGTACTGGAAAGTGTATCATCAAAAACAATAACACCATTTCCTGTGGTTCTAGCTGGGGGAAAAGTTGGCTTGATTTATGCTTTACCAGACATTAGCCATGATTCTCAGTCATTCCTGGGGCTGGGGAAGAGGGGAGGGAGTAACTTCATTATAATACCTTAAAATTAGCATGGCATCCAAGACATAATAAACCCCCTTGTGCCTGTGAAGTTTTTACCACAGTGACAGCTAGATATGATTTTAGGTTCCCTGGAAGAAGACAGTGAGACAAGAGTTTGTGTGCAAGTGATTCAGCACAGTTGGGCTCCCAGGGGAAGCCTGTGAATGAATGAGGGAAGCAGGGAAGGAAGGAGAAGACAAACAAGGGTATAATTTAGGTAAACTTTCAAACTCAGGTTCATCCTGCTGGGGAGCTCTGGAACCTAAATTAAACCTCGTATTTGTTCCTCTTTGAGGCTAGTTGCTGAGAATTCATAATCTGTGCCTGTCTGTCTTTGGTAAGGACCATCCTTAAGGGCATGTAACGACCAGGAATGCTGGCTGGCTGTGCTTGCAGGCACCATGGTGCCAGTAGCCAGAGGGCAGTCCTCCAAAGAGACTCAGAGGTGCCAGTCTCTAAGAGCCAAGCATGTTGAAGCCAAGGATGTGCACACAGAAAGAGTCAGGAGAATCTGAGGAGAATTGTTGGAGTACTGATAGCATCTGCTTCAAATATTGCTATACTATCTGTCCAAAACAGAATGGACAAAAATATGAACAATTACTGAAGCCTGTCATTAAAAACAGGTCTTTGCTTTCTATTTAAAATGAAAGCTCAACACCACCATATATATATAGTTTTCTAAAATGCATATGTATATTTCTAGAATATACATACATACAAGCATACATACACATACATATATATGCACACATACACACTAGGGTTACATATATTAGTTTACACACTAGGATTACATCATGTATAAATAAAAACATTACTGTTATTCACAATCATACTATTTCATGCCTCTAAAATTGTTCCTTAGGGATTTATTTTTCTCCCTTTATTTCTTACCAACTCATTTGGGATCCTGATGACTTCACTAGAACATGTTGAAACTATTATTTTATATACTTTTCAATTTGCAAAACAATAAACAGACCAGATGATTAGTTTTTTCCTTTATCAGACAAGTGGCAGTCAAAGCTTGTTTGCATCTGTCTATTCCTTGGCATGTAGTTAAATGCTTTCTCTCCTCAAAAAAAGAAATTAATGTTAAACAAAAGGGCAAGTTTTAATCAAATATTTACACATGGAAAGATTAAAGAGTTAGAGAGATCCTCACTTCTTAGCAACTCTATTCCCGTATTTTGCCCATTTAATGTTGCCTACATTGTTGCCCAGGATTATCATAATGAGAATAGAATATGTTTAAGATAAATAGGTCCTTTGTGCCACTGTTTACTTATTTCTAATTTAAAATTTCTGAACTTCCAGGTATATAAATAAATATCAAAAGCAAAAAGCCATGTGAAAATCATACGTTTACTTAGAGCATAGACACATGGATTAAATAAGAGAACAAGTTTGTTTTATCTGGCCCAAAAAGTACATGAAACCAATATGAGATACTCATATATATTGCTCAAAAGTTCTCTGTTAGCAGTTATGTCTATTGGGTTAAGAGATCGATATATGCAAACAAATAGTTACTAAAGAATTAAATTTATTTAGTTAGACCAATTTTCTCAAAACATAAGCCCCATGAGTGAGACATATTAGAAGGGAGTCTGGCTACAAAGACTGAGAACATCTTCACTCATCTCTAGGGTGGTTTAAGTATCTAGGACTGTTATCATTAAGTTATCAAGCATTGTGACCTCTGTATTTAATATTCAAGCAAACCCCTTGCAGACATAATCCAGTGCTGCTAGCGTTTTCACATCTTAATATTTAGAGCTCCCTCATCTCCATAAAGTATGTGAATTGTACAACGATGCCAGGCCCAGGCGAGGGGGTAGTGGGGGCTGAAATCCACCCTTGTCCAGGAGCCAAGCTGTGGCTCACAGGGCTATCCTTACACAGAGGAAGTGCCTTTTCCTAATTAGCAAATGATGCTACAGAGACTAATGACATTCCCATTCATCTTGGTAACATAAACATACCTGACCAGATATTCTTCTCTGTGGGTCTGAAATGTTAGCTTTCAGCCTAGAAAGAAATACTCTCAATAACCTAGAAATCAAATTATGAACAACTAATTATGCCATTTTCAAAATATTCCAAACTTGGTTTTAAGATGCCAAGAAAAAACTGTACATCTTCACATACACACACACACACACACACACACACACACACACACACACACGTATATATATGGACAAACATGGAGATATGTTTGTGTATAAGTGAAAATATACTTAGCCAGAGAACAGATTCAGATACAGGAAAAAATATTTTCTTATATGGGTCAGGAAACTGATTTCAACAGCCACATTCCAGGACAAGACATTTTTGTCATATAAAGTGGAAATACTCACAGGGTCAGAGAAAATATAGCCTTTTTAGATTCTGTGATTTTCTTAGATACACTCTTAATACACCACTAGGATCCAACATTGGCTTTTATGACCTAAACAAAATTATCCCTCTAGGTTCCAAAATTAACCTGACTCTTTCACCAGGTATTTATGACTAGTGTTTTATATTCATTAAATCCAAATGTCACAATGTATTTTTTATAAATAGATATAAATAATCTAATCCTAAAAATATCCTTCTGTGTCCTCAGAGGGCTTGTACAGTTTCTATAGTTATAAAATGTGGACAAGACAAGACTGTCAAGTGGTATACCTTTTCATTTACCATTTTCTAATTTATTTCCACTGCTTCATTTATTAAATTTTGTTCCAAACTGAAAAATATTACACATAGAAAAATGTCCCCATTTTATAATTCAAACTTGGTTTTTCTTCTTGGATAGAAAAAAAGCAGTTTTATCCAATTGATAATTACTCAGTCAGCTAACGGAGAACTGCCAAAAGTTTAACTCTTTCTTTTCTGACCAGTAATCTTACTGTGATCCAAATAACTGTCAGTCATGTGATCTTTCCATTTCTCTCTCCCTTCCCATAGCCTGTTTAAACACAAAGACACACACACACACAAACACTTTCACACTCACACAGAGGAGCTAGAAACAAAATCTAATTCTCTATTAGATACACTTATCTGTCTATTGCTCTTGCAAAGACAGGACCCAGGTTTATAAACGTGTTACTTATCAGAGAAAGACACAGGTAAAGAGTATGATGATACTATGAAGACATAATCTGGAACTGTGTGGAAATTCTAAAAGAAAGTATTATAGGAAAGAAAAATAACTAATGAGTAATTAATATCACTTACTATGCCACGCACTGGGCTATTTCTTTAAGTAAATATGAAAATAATATGGTCATATACCTAGGCATCATCAAGCTTGCCATCTGCTTAGGGAAATAATGTAATAACACCTGAAATTATTAGAGAATATGTTAGTAGTACTAAAAAGTCAAAACAGAATTTAGACATTCAATGGTTTGCAGTGGTCAGGAAAATTTTTATGAATGTGAAGGGGCTTGAACTGAGTCTTCAAATGGGTAATATTTAGATGAGCGGAAGATTGCAGAAAGACTTCGGAGCAAAGGATAAAGCAGAAGCCACGTTGGCGAGAGAACTGAAGAAAACGTGGGGCAGGAGAGGGAAGTGGAGGGAGAAGACTAAAGCAACAGAAATAGAGAACATTCTAGAATATTTGTTTGCACTTTTCAGGTAGATGTTGAACTCCACGACTGCCTGCTTATTCATCTTACAATTGGAATTAGAGTATCCTAATTTAAAACTACACATTTACGTATTTTCCCAACTGTTCTTTGATGGAATGGTCCACCTCCAGGGCAGTCAGCTATTGACAATTGCTCAGAGAAGGAAGTAGGGAAAAGAATATCTAAGTAATTCAGTCCACCTTTCAAAGTAGAGTTTTTCAAAAATGCAGAAGCTATTTTTAAAATGTAAACATGAAACATATTATATTCTTTCCCCCCTTAAAGGGCAATGGCCATGCTGTGCAAGACCAGGAACAAGTATATCTAGCATACTGACTGTGGAGGCCACGAACACCACTACTTCTCCTGAGAATTAGAAGCCCCAATCCTGAGCTAAGTTGTATCTGTGAAGCACAAGACAAATCATGAGATTCACATATAATAAGCTGTATGCCTTTCACCTCTGAGGGCTATCAGAGATACACTCAATTTCCTGGTTCTAAAGACCAACTTCAATGTGGCTATTACAAGCAAAGACCCACCCTTGACGCTGTGAAAGTATAAATTCAATTTCTGTCTCCACAGCTCAGTAATAGTCCCTCTGCCCCCTCCAAAATCATGCAACAAAGGAGTAATTCCCACTGTGTGTACCTTTCTGGAGCTGATGCAGAGACAAGGTGACATTTGCTCTGTTTTAGTCTTCACGTTAGTGACAAAGACTCCTGTATCTTGTGTGGGCTTGAATAAAGCCATTGCATGTGAAATGTTGATGCTAATGATGACCATGGAGACTCAGTTGTTTATTCTCTAGTCCCCTGACAATTCTGTTTCCACTTTGATTTCTTTTGACTCGCACTCTAAGCTAGATTTTCTTCATGGCACCCTGCTTGGCAGGAGAATCTTGTCTGACCTGGTAATAGTGACATTGTGTTCTGCAAAAACCTCTGCAGGGAGTTGAATCAAAAGAAGAAATAAAGGCAATTTTCTGCAAAACCTGTCTGTTGGCACCCGGGGTGCTCCCTGCAGGGACCTTTCAGTAGAAGGGATCCCAGGCAGATGAGTACTGTGCTGCACAGTGTTTATGCATAATTCCTACTGGTATGCACAAAACACACAATCCAACATTCGACACAGCTACATTCCAGTTCCAGATTACATGTGAAACCTGAGAAACTCATAATCTGATTAGGATAAACAGTGCCCACCACTGCTGTTTTTACAATTAAAGTCATGTGTCATTTAATGATGTGGATTCATTCTGAGAATGCATCATTAAGTGTTATTAGTACATCATAGTCCGTATTTACACAAACCTAGATGGTATAGCCTATGGTAACACACCTAGGCTATACGGTATAGCCTATTGCTCCTAGGCTAGAAACCTGTACAGAATGTTACTGTGCTGAATACTGTAGGTGAATATAAAACAATGACAAGTATTTGTGTTTCTAAATACATCTAAACATACAAAAGATACCGTAAAAATATGGTATTATAATCGTATAGGACCGCCATTGTATAATGGTCATAATGTTTATCATTGACCAATATGTCATTATGTTGGCACATTACTATACCTAAATCTCAACGATGTCTTTCATTTCTTTTCCCTTGAAGGGGCATGATTTTTTAATGTGATGGTTTTATAGTGGTTTTTAGACATGGTGCCTGGATTATGAACAAAGTGGTATGAAAGAGATATGTAAAAGACATTGCTGTATAAACTCCATGGGAAGGGGAGGGAACTGGTTGGGTTTGGCAGTGAAAGGGCACTGGAAGACTGGAGAAGAGAGAGGCCAGAATATTTCTTCCCTGACTCCTCCCTGTTTTGGGGCTGTACCTCTGGCTATTGTTCCATCCCTCCATACATATCTCAGACTAGAGCCCTCCCTGTGAGTCCTCAGCCAGAATCTCCGCACTCTTTGGGCTCTAATCACTCTGTTTCTTCACCTCCTCCTCCAAATATAGGGTTGGCAAAGCCTCTCACTGTGCTAGCTTTCTGAGCACTTCATCATCATTTGTTTTGCTCAAAATTCTGAAAGTAGTCCCCTCATTGCAGTCCTCTATTTGAACCATCTGAATAAAATTCTGTACCCTGCCAGAAGCTTCACTGAGAAGCTGTCAGAGAGTGTTAGTAACTTGGAGGCATCTTAGGAAAATGGAGTGCAGTAACCTCATTTTAAAAACAAAAAACCAAGATTCTGAGAAGTAAAGTGACTCGCCCAAGGTCTCACAACCAGAAACTGATAGACATGAATTTCAGGTCTCTTGACTTTTGACCTGGCTCTCAGTTCCTTTCAGAGTGCCAGATTAGCTTCTGTGTTATTGGCTTGTAAAAAGGGAGAATAAACTTAAGTCATTCATATTGCAATGCAAATTTTATGTGTAAATTAATTTTTATTTATTGGTATGTACAGAGAAGGACTTTGATGTATATATTAAGTAGATAAATGGCAACTTAGGACACAGAGCAGAGGGTTTTGTCATTGTTGTATAATTTTTGTTGTGCTAATGTTACATTTCTGCATTCTTATTTCTCTACTCCAAATATATCACTTTTTAAAATGGCTCAGATACCTAAATTATCACATATCCTAGTTTCAAGCAAGCATAGTAAAATGTTTTAAAATTTATTCGTATGCCATTTGAATAAAAATTAAAGGGTGGAGGAAATATATTTCTTCAAATAAACTCAAAAGTGATGAGAGCAAGTCTGAAGGCTTGAGTTCTAGCCCCAGACCCATCACTGAGTCAAATTTGAACCATTTAAATAAGTTTATCTAAGGAGACAAATTCTTATGCTCTTTTCCATCTCCACTATCCAATCATTCTATGAAAGAGAAAACTGATTCAAGAACCCCTTCTCAAGGACTGCCTTTAAAGAAATATGGAAAAAATTCAAATAAAATATTTGTCTTGACTTTCACATTATTTTTATCTATTTAATTGTATAAGTACAAATAAATAGAGAAAATGTAGTACTATTTCTTTATCAGTGCTGGAATTCATGGAAAATGGAATTCTGGTGTCTTTTTGCTATGCTGTATAATTGTGGAACAGTTGTTCTTAATGTTGTTTGGTCATTGACTACTTTCAGGGACTTTTATGGGTTGTGTACAATTTCAGGGGTTCACCAAATAAGTCTGCCATGTGCTCACCATCAAAAATTTCTTTATACCAGCATGCAAAGAATGATACATTTTATAATCGCATTCCATTTTCTTCTTTGCCCCAGTAGTCTTTTCTTGTAACTGTGCAACACTTAACATAGACTTCAGTGTGAAAATAGGGGTTAAGTCCCAGTTTTTCACGCCCACCTGAGTGAGCCTGAGCAAGTTATTCATCTCCTTGTGTTTCAGCTTCCTTATCTTTGAAAAAGTGCAAACATTTTGTTATTATGAGATAACATTAGGTCATATATGGAAAACTGCTCTAAATATAGTAAACAGCTTCTCTAAATTGGTTATTGTTTTTCTAGTACATAACATAATACCTGACCAAGTAGGTGTTCAATAAATATTTGAAAAATGAATATAGTATATAAACAATGGTGACCATTGCTCTTCAGATTCTCTGGTGAGGTTTAGATTGTTACCATGAGAGTTTACATCTATTGACCTAGGTCTTCAACTTGGAAGTGTAGTTATCTTAGTTACCTCTATGTTAAAGAACACTAGGTTTTTAAAAAATGCTAAAGCCTGTATTATACCACAAAGCAATTTTTAAAAAAGCTATTGAAAGCTGTAGCCTGAATTCTTTGGGTCAACAATTAAGAATAATTCGACAGTTTGTTGTGATGAAAAGTGCCTTGCATAGACAGTAGCAGTTTTCTTTCCTTTCTTCTCTTCCCTAGAGAAGGTCACAGCTTAGTAAATGCATCAGTCAAATTAGGCTAACTGGAAGAGAAGTTCAGTTTAGTAAATGCATCAGTCGAATCAGCCTAACTTCTACCACAGTAAAACTCATTCTCAAAATCTCTGTTTCCTAAAGTAACTGAAATTTATTTTTCACTTATAATCTATGTTTCTTACATGTCTCTTTAGAGATCTGTTTTTTTTGCCATTAATCATGGGCCCAGGCTAATAGAACAGGTATCATCGCAAACATTTCTAGTTGCTGTCCCAGGGAGATACAGTTCTAGAGGGTTTTATATAAGCAATTAGATGTTCCTGCCCAGAAGTAGCATACATCTCATCTGCTCACAGCTCGTTGGTTAGAACTAGTCACACAGCCAACCACAGTGGCCTAGAAAGTGCAATTCTACCATATTCCCAGAATACAGAGCACCAGAAATACTTGGTAAGCTGCACTAAAGACCACCAAAGTAGGGGTATAAACGATTGTTTTAGATGACCTCAGCCTATACTTAACTCATTTCCCCACTGAGAAATCTTGCTCCAAACCAAGCAAAATCTTCCTTATGTTTTTTTTCTGTAGAGAAAGAAATGCAGGAGACTGGGGAGAGATATAGGAAAAATGAAGAAAAGAGAAAAAGAAGAGAGTCATAAATGAGAAAAGTCAGGCAGAAAAGCCGGGAAGTAGGAAACAATCCAATTAAAGAAAATATAATTATTCCAGAATATCTGTCATCCAATGAAAGGATGTTGGTCGCCACAGCATTTTAGAGACCCCCAGCTTCACTTAGAAGTTTTCAGAATCACTAGAGTTCTTAGGAGAGCTTTTCTGTTTTCTGTTTCCTAATCAAATAACTGTGGCAGAAATTAATATATGAACATTTATTTTCAAAGTGGTTTCGCTGAAATCATCCTGCAAGATTATTTTATTATCCCCATTTTATAAACAACAAACCAAAGGCCCTAAGGAGTTCAATGAGAAGCTGCCCCACCAGTTAATGATTCAGTGGTGAGCTGGGTCGGGTGGTAGGGGAGTATTGTATTCAAAAAGGGAGGGAGTAAAGTGAAGAGAAATAAAGGGAGAGAACAGGGTCCCAAGAAAAAAAAATGCAGGAATGAGAAAATGCTACCTCCTAAGCTAGTCTTCCAGCGTGGCAGAGTTTTTGTTTGTGACTTTTTCTGGCTTCTTTTGGGCATGGCCTCTTGCACTTTGGATGACATTTGAGATTATTTTAAAGCCATAATAATAATCGGAGAGAGTGGTCAAAAAATGGTGAGGTTCGAATTAAATTTTCTCAGAACTTGTTCAGAGCACAGAGCACATGAAAGTATGCTTTGACAGAGCTACCTGTGCCAGCTCCCGGCTAGTGAGCCCTGGGAGATGAGATGTTGCAGAAGGACTTCAACCTGCAGGCCTGGTCACTGCCAGGAACAGCAGATGGCACTTACTGGACATAGCTACCTGTCAGCCTGGGGCACCTGCCCATATAGCCTGGCAGTATTCACTAAGTTCAGCTATTCTGGACAAACCCAGGAAGTCCCCAAAGGAGGACAATATTATATTAGGTTCAGTATAGTTTTGCCAGTGCATAGAAGGTAAGTCATCTCCTGACATATGTTTTTTAAATCTGTATTCTATTTTTATACATCTAGTTTTCTTACAAAGGGTTATATCCTTATATCATCCTGTAATATTTTTAAGATATTGAAAGACAACTATTATTTTGAAGGTGAGATTTCAAATTTTTCCTTGGAAGAATAAAACTTTTCCTGGGAAGAAGTTTTTGGCAACTGGTCCCTTGACAAACATCCAAAGAGCCAATTATTGCACATAATTTTAAAAGCTGAGAACCTAATGATGATTTTATGGGTTCATTAACCTCATAGCATTGTTGAAGTGTTCTCACAGAACTCTGAAAGGGGGTGGAGAGGCTGGAAAGAGTGTTCCTGTGAGTTCCACTGGGAAAATCTCTGTGTACATTTCTTCTCGGATTCTGTTAATAACTCAGCCCAGGGCAGATCCCAAAAATGCTGGCGCAGCACACGGAAGGAGTTCCTGCTCCATCTCTCCTCCTGAGCCCAACCTCCTCCCTACTCCTGCTGAGAGCCCTGCTTCAGATTGGCAAAGCCTCTGTGTGGCTGTCAGAGAATCATACTTTTCCCACCCCTCAGAGGCACCACCCGCAGGACTGCCATCTGCTGCTCGGTCCGGGAAGGGTTCTCTTCCTGCAACTCTGGAGCACAAATTCTCTGAAGATTCTATGGGCAAATTTTCATGGAGCATATTGATTTCGGAGCAAGGCTTTAGAAACTCTCTTCTCACTTCCCAGCGGTGTGTACCAGAAAAGGAGCAGATGGGTGGGCATGTAAAATGTCATTGTTATGTTCTGGCCAATTTCCCAGTACTCATGAGACATTGAAGAGTAGAGAGCCACAATAATGTGTGATGGCTTACAAGGGCCTGGAGGTCAAAGTAGAAACACATATTTAAATTGATGCCAGCTATACATGTATGTAAAAATAGTGAAATATACTAGGGCATTGCTACTCAAAGTGTGGCCCCGGAACCAGCAGCAAGAGCATCATCTGGCAGCTTGTTAGAAATGCAGAATCTGAAGCCTTGGTCCAGATTTATGGAATCAGAAACTGTATTTTAGTATCATCCCCAGGTGATTTATATACACATAAAAGTTTGAGAAGCAAACTGAGACACATTTATATCTTTTGGAATATATGGGACAATTGAAAGAACAAAGACTTTAAAATCAAAAGATGGGTTCAAGTGCTTGGTGAGGGTGACGGTATAAATATAGTTACAGATAAGTCCCCCAAGTAAGGGAGAGAAAGGAAAGCAAAACAGGAGCAGCCAAAACAGGGTCTCTGGCATCTTTCTGCTATGCTCAGAGCCAGTACTCTAATGGTAGCAGCAATTAAATTTTCTCAACATTTACTACTGTGGTCCCCATTTAAGTTAAGTTAATTTGTTTAGTAAATACTTATGTAGCACTTACCATATGCCAGAAGAGTTCTCAGCACTTTACAAATATTAATTCACATAATCTCCTTAACAAACTTAGGGGGCAAGTATTACTGAGTGACCCCCATTTTACAGAAAAGGAAACTGAGACACCTCCCTAGAGTCACAATGAAGTTAAATAATTTGCTCATAGCCACACAGTCAGGAAGGAACAAAGCTAGGATTCAAACCATGGAAGTCTGGTTAAGGCTGGGTCTTAAACAATAAGGTCAATTGCTTCACAACTGGCAGAGACAATTGAAACCTGACCCTAGGCATTCTAAATGTGACTTGTTTGAAGTCCCATGTTACATTAGGTTGTTATATTTGCCATTAAAAGTATTGGCAAAAATGTAATTACTTTTACACTAATATTTATACTTAAAAATTGGTATCTGTTCTCACTCATAGGTGGGTGTTGAACAATGAGAACACATGGACACAGGGAGGGGAGCATCTCACACTGGGGTCTGTTGGGGGGGACTAGGGGAGGGACAGTGGGGGGTAGAGAGTTGGGGAGGGATAACATGGGGAGAAATGCCAGATATAGGTGACAGGGATGGAGGGAGCAAACCACATTGCCAAGTATGTACCTATGCAACAATCCTGCATGTTCTGCACATGTACCTCAGATCCTAAAGTGCAAAAAAATGTGTGTGTATATATATGTATCATGGAACAGAATAGACAACCCAGAAACAAACCCACACACCTACAGTGAACTCATTTTTGACAAAGGTGCCAAGAACATGCATTGGAGAAGAGTCTCTTCAATAAATGGTCCTGGGAAAACTGGATACCCACATGAAGAAGAATGAAACTTGATCCCTATCAAAGCAAAATGGATTAAAGGCTTAAATCTAAGACTTCAAACTATGAAATTACTACAAGAAAACACTGGGGGGAATCTCCAGGACATTAGTCCGGGCAAAAATCTCTTGAGTAATAACCCACAAGCATGGGCAACCAAAACAAAAATGGACAAATGGGATCACATCGAGTTTAAATGCTTCTGCACAGTGAATGGAAAAATCAACAAAATGAAGAGACAACCCACAGAATGGAAGAAAATATTTGCAAACTACCCATCTGACAAGGGATTAATATCTGGAATATACAGGAGTTCAAATAACTTGATAGTGAAAAAACTCTAATAATTTTATTTTTTTAGTGGGCAAAAGATTTGAATAGACAGCTCTCAAAAGAAGATACACAAATGGCGGGCAAGCATACGAAGAGGTGTTCAACATCACCAATCATCAGAGAAATGCAGATCAAAACTACAATGAGACATCATCTCACTGCAGTTAAAATGGCTTATATCCAACAGACAAGCAATAACAAACGCTGGAGAGGATGTAGAGAAAAGGGAACCCTCATGTGCTCTTGGTGGGCATGTAAGTTAGTACAACCATTACAGAGAACAGTACGGGGGCTTCTTGAAAAACTAAAAATAGAGCTACCAAATGATCTGGCAATCTCATTGCTGGATATATACCCAAAAGAAGAGAAATCGTAGACTGGGCGCAGTGGCTCACGCCTGTAATCCCAGCACTTTGGGAGGCCAAGGCGGGCGAATCACAAGGTCAAGAGATCAAGACCATCTTGGCTAACATGGTGAAACCCTGTCTCTACTAAAAATACAAAAAATTTGCTGGGCATGGTGGCATGTGCCTATAATCCCAGCTACTCGGGAGGCTGAGGCAGGAGACTCACTTGAACCCGGAAGGCAGAGGTTGCAGTGAACCGAATTGTGCCACTGCACTCCAGCCTGGGCAACAGAGTGAGACTAGGTCTCAAAAAAAAAAAAAAAAAAAAAAACAAAGAAGGGAAATTGTATATCAATGAGACAGCTGCAGTCGCCTGTTCGTTGCAGCACTGTCTACAACAGTCAAGATTTGGAAGCAACCTAAGTGTCCATCAATAGAAAAATGGATAAAGAAAATGTGATACTTACATGCAATGGAGTGCTATTCAGCCATAAAAAAAGAATGAGATCTTGTTATTTGCAATAACATGGATGGAAGTGGAGGTCATTATATTAAGTGAAATAAGCCAGACACAGAAAGACAGACATCCCATGTTGTCTCCCATGTGGGATGTAAAAATCAAAACAATTGAACACATGGAGATAGAGAGTAGAGGATGATTATCAGAGGCTGAGAAGGGCAATACGTGGGGGTGGGGGGCAGAGGGGAGGTGGAGATGTTTAATGTGTACAAAAAATAGAGTAAATAATACCTAGTATTTGATAACACAACAGGATGAGTATGGTCAAAATAATTTTTAACACAACAGGGTGACTATAGTCAAAATAGTTTAATTGCACATTTTAAAATAACCAAAAGAGTATAACTGGATTTTTTGTAACACAAAAGATATATGCTTGAGGGAATAAATAGCCTATCTTCTATGATGTGATTATTACACATTGCACGCCCATATCAAAACATCTCATGTATCCCATAAATATATACACCTACTGTGTACCCACGAAAATTAAAAATTAAAAATTTTAAGAAACAAAAACAAAAGTAACTTTCTACTTATCTAAAACTGCTAATCGCAAAAGACATGCCAGTTCCTGGCATTGTTATATAAAAACACTAGGAGTAGTGAAGCCAATGAGAAATAAGGTCCCAACTGATGTGACACATCTTGGGGAAGATGGATCAATGAGAAGTAAACTCCTGCTTCTAACAATAATTGAAAGCAAAACTCTATACCAAGACTGATCAAGGACATCCCTGTGAGTTGTAGACCTAGCTTTTTAAGGCATCATGTTGAAATGTTACTCTATTAATAATGTCCTCAGTGATAGCCAAAGCCATGATCCAAAAGGAGTGACCTTCACTGCCCAGCCATGAGAGCAATCTACTTGGAGACGCTGTTCTCCTCCCTCCCTCCCCTACCTATTCCTCTCACTGGCTGAACCCAATAGGATGCCAGAAAATGGCCACGAATACAGTACATTCCATAGAACATAGGTGTAAATATGTTTTCAAATCCAAGGTTTGCTGATGTAACTGGAAAATCCAAGAAAAAATTAGATGTAGTACATATTTCCAGTGTTTTCAAATCGGGAAATAATCACATAAAATGTAGATTCCTGGCTTCTCTTAAAGGTTGAAAGATCCCCTGGGCTTGGTGGCTCACGCCTGTAATCCTAGCACTTTGGGAGGCTGAGGTGGGCAGACTACTTGAGGTCAGGAGTTCAAGACAAGCCTGGTCAACATAGTGAAACCCCGTCTCTACTAAAAATACAAAAATTAGCCAGGTGTGGTGGCAAGCACCAGTAAATCCTAGCTACTTGAGAGGCTAAGTCAGGAGAATCGCTTGAACCCAGGAGGGAGGCGCCGCAGTGAGCCGAAATCACACCACTGCACTCCAGCCTGGGTGACAGAGCTAGACTCTATCCCAAAATAAAACAAACAAACAAACAAAATTTTAAAAATCTGGCAACAGCAGATCTATTTTCTGTAGGGCAGCACTCAACTGGAACTGAGTAACTGCAGCCACTCTAGACAGGCATGCCCTCTCCAACTTACTCCAGGCCCTACCATCTTCCCATGTGAGGTTGAGGGTGAGTTTTCATCCTTCAATTGTCAATCAACATCAGGCTTGCCAGGTGTTTTCTTATAGCAGAAAAGTTTTTTGTTTTTTTTTTTTTTTTTAGAATAAAAAGAATGAAAGAGAGAAAGGAAGAGATTTTAGAAACAGAGAGAAAAGGAGAAAGAAAGAAACAGCAAAAGAAAGAAAAAAAGAATGAAAGAGAAAGAGGAAGAGATTTTAGAAA
>CAUYQU010026990.1:0-12881 GCA_963574635.1 Cheracebus regulus | reverse complement strand
CTTCATGACTAAAACACCAAAAGCAATGCTTGTTGAGTTGTTTAAGTTCCCTACAGATTCTGGATATTAGACCTTTCTCAGATGCATAGTTTGACACTGGAAACTACTAGAAGGAGGAGGGTTTGAGGGGACCAGGGTTGAAAAACTACTTATCAGGTTCTATGCTCACTACAGGGGTGGTTGGATCATTCATAAACCAAACTGCTGTGTCATGCAATTTACTAAGGTAACAAACCTGCACAGATATACCCAAACCTAAAATATAAATGGAAAAAAATTAAATAGATAAATACAGTACATTATAAACTACATCAAATGGAATTCAATGCTTCTCTTAGAGTCCAAAATTTCAATCAGCAAATATTGCAGTGCCTCAGAGGCTCCAGGAATTTTGTTAACACTTATGCTCTAGAAAAAAAGCATTATGATGTCTTGTAAAAACGTACTGAGAACTCTGAGTTCTCATTTCACAGGAAGAAACAAACATTTCTAATTTCTTCAGTCAGAACACCAAGTCAGGAAAAATGAATTATCAGAAATGAACAAAAGATCTTGAAACTAAAGAACCAGAAAGTGCTCAGTTTTCTTGGTCTTACTGCCACTTCTCAGACATAAAGATGTCAACGATTCTCAAATTTTCTACATTTTATGAAAATGATTTCCAAGTCTTCATTTCCATTTTTGTCAGCATTTCTTGTATATTCTTTTATGTATTAATCTTATGTATTTCTTTTTTTTCCTGGACATTTTAATTAAGATACACTATTCTACCTTCAAAATTAACACATCAGAAAGCCAATTCTTTACCTGTGTGGAAATGACAGTAATAATACTAAAAGGTTACTAAAGTAATTATATTATCTATACATGACTGTTTTGTGTGTTACCTCATAAGGCAAAATATAGATGAATAATTTCTCGATGATTATATAATTAGTGACAATTAAATTTTCAAACATCTTTGTTTCTGACACACAATGTATTTAATTTACATATGTTTACTTAGTAGAGAAAGTTTTATTAGTCCTGGGGAAATAAACATTAGCATGAAACTTTTTTTCTTCCTTTGTGGAGTTTAAGTGATATTTTGACATTTGATTAACCTCTCAAGCTGTCCCCTTGCTTTTTGTTTCCCCTACACCATATTGACAGAATTCATATTCTAAGAATCTCATAGAACATATATTTCCCTATTACCCAATAATATAAATAGTTGTCATTAAATGTACATTGAATCTCCAATGTCTTAGTTCAGCATGTAAGACCTATGTGACATTTCCTTCTGTATTTACATTAACCCTCTTGCCTATTCTTCCTGGTGAATTAATTATTTTGTCAAAGTATGTTGTAAAGTATTCCACTCGTGTCTTGGTTGGTCCCATTTATCTTCATTTGCTTTGCCCATTATCTATGTGAGACCCATCACCCAAGGTTCAGTTCAATCATATGTTCTTTAAATCCTTCCCTGGCATCTGCAGTCTCAGTGATGATCTCATAGATGTTATCTTTTTAGATGTCATAGCAATTATGATTTGCATCATTGTTGATGCTATAGTTTATTTTTTTGTATGTATATGTGTGTGTCTCCTCAAACAGATCAATAATTCAAGTAGAATTTTTACTACATTTTTAACCTACTTATTGTGAAATACAAATTACTAAATAAAACTACCAGAAAAATTAGTTTCATTGAAAAATTGCCTGATTTTTCAATTCTATTATTAACTGTAGCATGCAGCAGATTAGGTGATAGAAGTGAGGGACCAATGAAGAGCACAATAAACAGTCATAATAATAATAAAATAACATTCAGATTCTTGTATAATGCTCACAGTGCTTATCGATTGTGTGTGACTTCTTGAATTTTGCCAGAATATGTTTATTTTTATCTGATACTCAATGCAGATAAATATAAGTATTTTAATAAAATGTAATTATTGTGAAAGAATATTATCTTAAGTCAACAGTTCATATAAACTTTTTTTTTCTTGATATGGAGTTTCACTCTTGTTGCCCAGGCTAGAGTGCAATGGTGCAATCTGGGCTTACTGCAACCTATGCCTCTTGAGTTCAAGCTATTCTCCTGTCTCAGCCTCCCAAGTAGCTGGGATTACAGGCACATGCCGCCAATGGCAGCTCATTTCTGTTTTGTTTTGTTTTATATTTAGTAGAGATGGGCTTTCACCATGATGGTCAGGATGATCTTGAACTCCTGACCTCAGGTGATCCACCTGACTCAGCCTTCCATAGTGCTGGGATTACAGGCATGAGCCGCCATGCCTGGCCAAAATGTGTACCTATGCAACAATATTGTATGTTCTTCACATGTACCCCAAAACCTAAAATGCAATAAAAAATAAAATTAAAAAAGAAAAAAAAATAAAAGAAAGAAAAAAAAACAGAAAAATCTGCTCCCACCCAAAGTTTAAAAAATGTTTTTTCTATATTTTATAATAGCATTTAAATCCAAATCTGTTTGTAATTAATTTTAATAAATTAATTTGTCAATTCCTGTGCCAATAAAAATAACAATAATAAATAAAAAAATAAATCAAAACATGAATGTAATTAATTGGCTAGTAGTTGTTCTTGCTTGGTCCTAGCCAAAATCTATCATTATTCTCCATGTAGCCATCAATAATCTGTTAATAATGAGAAAATATCAAAATATAGGATGAGGATGTGAATTCATATACTCAAGAGAAATTCATAAGATGACAGACAAAAGAACACAATTATGAAAAGAAAAATAATTTACCAGAAATCCAATAAAACCTGTCATCATTTTTGAATTAACTTGGGAATGTTATCGTGTAGGAAAGGAAACATTAGTATTTAGTAGTTATATTAAAACTCATTCAGCAATAAAAAGAACATGTCTTAAATAAATCAAAAAGAAAAAACTAATAACTTGTAGTCTATTAGAGTAATTAGATGGCACTGGGAGAAAAAATAAGAGAAGTTTAAATGATTACCTTTCCTCATCACTAGGAAAATTCTACTTGGTATTTTTTTTTCTAAATAAAGCTGTAGTTTTTAATATTCTTACTGTTTCATTTGATTAAAAATGTATAGTTGCCAATTGCAATTTAATATTTTCCTTCAATGATATTCTCTGACACGTTTTTGAAATTCATTTATCATATATGTCTCAGTACAGATAATAGGAGGGAAAATCACATCATCACACATTTATTGAATGCTGCCTGTGTGAATATGTAGTTGCTAATATACTCAGGCGTGTTTCTATCTGTGGATAAGTCAGCAATCATAGTAAGTCAGGAACAGAAAGAAAATTTAGATGCCATTGAATCAATTCCTTTAACTATATTAAAGAAACTGAATTCCAGATGGTTCAATTAGGAAATGAGTCAACACTGTCCAAGTCTCCCAACAGAATACAGACCTAATGCATGTAAATTCTTATTTTAATTCACACACTTATAAATTGGCAGCAAGTTTGTGCAAGAGTTTTTCTAAAGATTCAGAGACCAAAAAACAGAATATTGTTCAGAATAAGGGAGCAGTCAATAAAAATTTATATCTGTTAGAAATAATGGAAAATTATTTCAGTACCTATACTAAAGCATTGCACAGAAAAAACAACAAATGAAAACAAAAGCAATCAAACAAAACAGTGTACATGTACTATTTTTTACATTGGTGAATTAATAATGCAGTTAAAAGCTTGTAATACAAGTAATGGAAGTTAAAGGAAATTGTATAATATTAAAATCTAACCAATAGAAAAGCAAATATCATCTGCAGATTCATCAAT
The DNA here is from genome assembly GCA_963574635.1 of Cheracebus regulus. NCBI lineage: Eukaryota > Metazoa > Chordata > Mammalia > Primates > Pitheciidae > Cheracebus > Cheracebus regulus. Next base: position 9,103 of record CAUYQU010026990.1, on the reverse strand, counting down.
TTTATAATACAAAATAAATTTAAAAAGCTAACAGCAAACAATAAAATTGTGCACTAACATTAATAGCTGAAACATGAAGTAAGATGATAGATTGATGCAAAAATTTGATAAAATCAACCACAAAAAGGAAAAAAAGTCAATAATTGTTTAGGTAATAGGGAAAATCTAAAGTTTATCTTTTCTAAGAGATGGATCTGTCAGAAACCTACTAAACAGTTTGGAAGTTAAGAAACATGAGGATACCTATACCAAGCAAATGGACAAATAGGAAGCAGGATGTTAAGTATCCTTGAGACAATGGAAACCACTTTATAATGAGTGGTGAAATCTACAAGGAAGATCTAGGACATTTCATTAAGAAGTAACATAAAACTATGAATTAAAATTTATAGAAACTACAAGAAGAAATATGAGACATACTCTATGAACACAAGGCTTTAACTATCTTACCTCAAGACATAAATATTAAGAAATAATGTTGTTCACTTCCAAAACAGAGAATATAGTTTCCTTTCAACTGATCAAAAACATATAAAATTTGACGATTTTGAAATGCAAGGATTAATAACAGGAAAATAGCAAGAAACATATCAAAAATTTTAAAAAGTAAATATTTTGTCCAACTATACATACCAAAACATTAGAAATATGAATAAAATTAGGGCCAGCCACGGTGTTTCATGCCTAGAAACTTAGCGCATTGGGAGGCTGCGGAGGGAGGATTGCTTGAGCTCAGGAGTTTGAGATCAGCCTGGGCAACATAGTGAGACCCCATCTCTACAAAAATCAAAAAATTAGTGAGGTATAGTGGTGCACACTTGTATTTATAGCTACATGGTAAGGTGAACCAGGGAGGTAGCAGCTGCAGTGAACCATGATTGCACCACTACCCTCCAGCCTGGGCAGCAGAACGAGACTCTGTCTCATTACATCATTTGCCGCAAGAGTTCAGCCGGTAACAGCAAGAGTGCTCCTCCAAGGCAATAGAATAAACTGGTCTTGCTCAATATATTTACCTGTACTATGGGAGACATAAATGCTGCTTCCTTCTAAAACCTCGCAATTCTTACATTTTCATTAAAATAAATGCAAATGCAGACAAAACTGATGTAACAGGTGGTTTCAATATTGAAAGCATTAACAGACATTAATTCATTATCTCTTTTGCTTTTACTATTCGCAATTCTACAATAAGCATACTTTTAGGCATGACTACCAATTTAATGTAAAAAATGACAATCTGTAGTAATACTGGAAGAAAACAGAGGTTTTATGTTTTCTCTTGTAATCCCGGAAATATAACTGTTACTTTAAGAAAAGTATAGTGATTAGACTATCAATAATAAATTATTTAATTTCAGCAAAAAGTAAATAAAATAAAATAGTCAAGCAAAAACAAATAAGCACTAAAAAAATTTACCGGTTCCAATTTATGCAATTAAATGGGAGAATGGATCACTTACTAGGAATGATTATTGAACCCATGAGGAACCAGGCAGCCTTTTGTCTTTGATTTACCATGTTCACAACCTTTATCATGCAAAGACACTACTATTTCATGTGAAAAACAGAAAAGGATGAAAAATTTGTTTATAATAATAAAAAAATCATCAACAATGAGCAATTTCCATTTATATCAAGTACAAGACACATATGAGCATAATCACTCTATCATTTAGTGTTATTATGGATTTATTCACACAGCTAGTTAGAACAAATTTAGAAATAAAAACAATAAAATAAAATATTGGGGGTCTAAAGGAATATTGACATCATTTACAAATGATTAAGTTAAATCTGGAAAATTTATGAGAATGACTAAAGAAGTATTAGAAACATGTCATACAAATGTCTGTTTATAAATAAATATCAATAGGTTATAATGTGTTAACTAGAAATTCATTACTGAACAGATCTTATATGGAATGGAAAAAAATCAGGAAAATGTCTAAGTAAATTTAAAAGACCTGGATATATTTAAAAAGTAACCATTAATTCAAGATAAAATATAAGATATTAAAATAAAAAGGTTTTTTTCTTAGATGGAAAAACTCAAAATTACGGAAAAAGAGTTAACATAGGATTCTGATGAAAATTCAAAATGAATTAAAATTATTTTGCTGTCTGAGAAGGAGTAAGACTGTGACATTGGTATACAAATTATTAGGAAGAAAAATAAGAGCTAGGTGTGACTTACATTAAAACACATTGTTAAAAAATTTAGTTATATCATTTAGTGCTGGCCTAAAATATTGAGTTCTTACTACTTATAATTCCTTCACTCCTCCCCTAAAAACATAAATATTAATACTTTTCTTTCTATGGTTTCTTGGAAGAAAAAAGTAGTAATTACAAGTCAATGCTATCACTAGAAAAAGTAGAACATATTTAACACATAACTAAATACATTAGCAAAATTATCAAAGACTTTTAAAGCAAGAAAATAATAGAAAATTTAAGATGGACAGAGCTATGCCTTAATGAACTGATGACTGTATAAAAAGCAGGGTTTTTTTCCTCCCTTCAAGAAGGGTAAAATTGGGCTCAAGCAGAATGTCAAATCTATCACAAGCTGCCAAGAAATGGAGAAACCAGCAGTTCTTGGGTGTTTCACTGAGACGTAAGACACAGCTGAAAATTGAGAGGCTTTAACAACTAGGTTTTCCTTCATAACATCTGTGTTTTAGGTCTTTGTGGGAAGTTGAAGAGGTAGGCTTTTTCTTTTTTCAAAAGTGAAATGATGATGTCTTGAAGTATGCAAGAAAAGTAAAAGAGGACCCACACTTTAGCATCTTTCAAGTCTCCCCATCACAATTTTGCAGATTTTGAATACTTGCAATAAGAGGTAGAGTGTAGAAAGTTTTCAACAAAAGGGGCAATTTCTTTGCAGGCAAAGAAATTGACTGAAAAAAAAGAAATCTTGTGAGCTTTAAATCAAATGCCCACTAAAACAGTGCTTGAGGAACAGGGGTAAAACAGAGAATGACTAAGGCTTATTTAATGCTTGAACCTAATGCCAATGGCTCAAATCCAACACTGGATTCAGGTGATTGTTCTCTAATAGACATTAAAGAAACAATTTCAGGTAGAAGATATTACCATTTGAGGAGACTCTACATTTTTTATATTCAATGGTAATTGTACAGTGAAAATTTACTAGACATAGAAAGACTATAATCAAAAAGATTTTGAAAAATAAATAAAAACACTAGGAGAAGACCTAGAGAAGATCAAAATGTTGGTGTTGGTGAACAAGTATTTAAAATAACAAGGGTTAATATTTAAAAAATATAATACACTGTGGACAAAATAGATGAAAGAATCAAAATTATACCCAGAAAATTAAATTTGAATAGAAGTATCAAAAATCATTCTAAATACATAAAGGGAAAAATTAATTGAAATACAGATGAAATTAACAGCAAATGACACTCACCAGAACAGAAGAATAGAAAACTCAAAGGATTGTCAGTAGAAAATATCCAAATTGAATCACACAAATGGACAATGAATGAAAAATAGGTCCTCAAAGTACTAAAAATATGTACAATTGCATTACAATAGTAAGAAAAGAGAAAGCATAAGGCAGAAAATATAATTATAGCAATAATGGCTGAGAACTTTAGAAAACTGATTTGGAATATTCAATTGACTGAGTCAAAGTCTCAACAAAACTATTATGATTAACAAAGGTTGTCATACTTGGTTGTATCACAGTACAATTCAGGTAAAGGATACAAAAATATGAAAGTAAAAAAGAAACTAGGGGAAAATAATATAATACTTTTTAAAAAATGACCAATAATTCAAAAGAAATGATAAAATCCAGATAACAAAATGCATGATTAGAGAGTTAAAAAATAACTGCAAACCAATAATTTTGTAATCGGGCAATATACACTTTATATATGCACATACAAAGATACTTTCAGACAAACAAAGTTTGAAGGAATTTATCTCCAGCAGATCTTCAATAAAATGAAAACTGAAAAAAATTATTCAGGCAGAATAAATGATCCCAGAGTTAAATATATAAATCATAGAGAAGAAATAATTGAAGAGCAAATTGCAAACATCAATTGATATTGACTGCACATACAAAAAGGGTAATGTGATGTGCAGTTTAAAATATGTATGGAACAAAATTAATTGCAATTACAGCATAAAATGTGGAAAGAGATACATGAAGTTAAGTTTTTGAAGACTCTAAGTATATAAGGAAAGTGATAGAAATAATAATTTGTATTATTACTGCACAAATTAAGTCAATTTGCATAAAAGTCATGTATTAACGCTGTAGTTTCTAGAATAGCCATCAGATGGTAGTAAAAGAAGAACTAGTGAATTGTTAGATGACTAAAAAAAGGAATATTAAAATTATTTCACTAATTCAGATAGACAGCTTAAGAAACACAGAACATTGCTGGGCGCAGTGGTTTACTCCTGTAATCCCAGCACTTTGGGAGGCTGAGGTGGGTGGATCACAAGGTCAGGAGTTCCAGAACAGTCTGGCCAACATAGTGAAACCTGTCTCTACTAAAAATACAAAGTTAACTGGTTGTCGTGGCGCATGCCTGTAGTCCCAACTACTTGGGAGGCTGAGGCAGGAGAATCACTTGAACCCGGGAGATGGAGGTCGCAGATAGCCGAGATTGTGTCTTTGCACTCCAGCCTGAGCAACAGATTGAGACTCCACTTCAAAAAAAAAAAAAAAAAGAAACATAGAACATTAAGTAGAAAAGTCAGAGAAAATTAATAAGATAGTAAATATAAGCCTTAAATACCTTAAATTATGTGTATTCATATAAAAAATAAGACTAATATTATCTGAGTGTATTAAAATATATATGTATAAATCTTAGGAGGGGTACACTTTAATTATAAAGGCATAGAAAAGTCAAAAGATGGAAAAAGACAAATTATGCAAAGATTATCATCACACAATAAAAGTTGGTATAGTTATGCATATATCAGACTAATATGTTTCAAAATAAAAATATTCATGGGACTATGTCTACTTCAAAATGCAAAAGGAGTTTATCTACCAAGATAGTATAATGATTTAAAATTTTCAATCATCCTACTCCAAAGCCAGACAGCATACAAAACAAAAGAAATATTGGCTGGGCACAGTGACTTAAGCCGGTAATCCCAGAATTTTGGGAGGCCTAGGTGGGTGAATTATCTGAGGTCAGGAGTTTGAGATCAGCCTGACCAACGTGGAGAAACCCTGTCTCTATTAAAAATACAAAATGAGCTGAGCGTGGTGGTGCATGCCTGTAATCCAAGCTACTCAGTACACTGAGGCAGGAAAATTGCTAATTATATTAATAACTCAACAAACTCAGTCACAGGGTATTCTTCTATCTAAAGACTAAATGGTAAAATTAATGTCTCTTAACTTGATGTCAAATATTTATCAATAAGAGATAGAAAATATTGTAATAAATATAAATAACCAGAGAGAAACACACAAATCTGTTCAGTTCTCATTTCTGAAGTTGGTCACAACGTATAGGTGATATCAAGGGCTTCCTTCTTTTACTGTTTATTCCATATTTCATCTTCCCTGAGCCAGAACCTTTCACTTTTCAGGTTTGTTTGTTTCTTTATCTAATTAAAATAATTCAAAGCTTCATAAATAAAGTATCTGTGTATTCAGTTATCTTGGTTTTGTTGTGTTTGTCTTGTTGTTGTTATAGTTTTGCCTTAATCTTTACTCTTGGACATGGAACAATTAAGAGACCAAAATAATTGCCTGGGTTCCAAATATACTACCTTTTACTTTTTATTCCCATTAGGTAGCAGCAACTCAGTTTCCTTGTGGTAATCAGGATCAATTTTTCTGGCCAGTAGATTAACTCTTATTTTTATTATTATTTTTCTTGAGATAGAGTCTGATTCTGTTGCCAGCCTGGAGTGCAGTAGTGGGATCTCAGCTCACTGCAACCTCCACCTCCCAGTTCAAGAGATTCGCCTGCCTCAGCCTCCTGAGTGGCTGGGACTACAGGAGTGCCCCCACCATGCCTGGCTAATTTTTTGTATTTTAGTAGAGATAGGGTTTCTCCATGTTGGTCAGGATGATCTTGATCTCCTGACCTCGTGATCCACCCACCTTGGCCTCCCAAAGTGCTGGGATTACAGGCATGAGACATCTCTCCTGGATGATTAACTCTTTTTTTAATTTTTATTTTTTCCCCCTGCCTATTGATTCAGTGGCACAAAGAACCCAGAATGTCCAGAACACAATATCATCTTACAATTCAATGGAGTCAGTGTTATTTTTGCTAGTTGAAGCACCACCCAAATTGTTTTGGACACTAAGACCCCATATCAGCACGTGTCTGGCTAGAATAGCTCTTTATTTATGAGGGCAATAATGAATAACATAAAAGTAAAGAAAGCAAGAAAACAAGAAAGAAATCACCAGGCCCAGAATATTTCCCTGGTGAACTTTACCAAATACTTAAGGAAGACATAACACTTATTCTTCAAAATCATTCTTGCTTTCAAAAAATGGAAATTAAAGAAACATTTCTTCATTCTATGAGACCAAAGTCACCGAAATTTCAGAATCACATAAAGACATAAGAAAAGAAAAATTACAGACCGATATCTCTCAAAAACATAGCAAATATATTAGAAATCAAATCTAAAAATGCATAAAAATAATTACACACCACAATTTAATAGAGTTTATTCCAGATATTCAAGGCTAAACATTCAGGCATTCAAAAATCATTTAATGTAATCTACCACACAACCAAACTAAAAAACAATCATATGATTGTGTTAATTGGCACAGAAAAATATTCCTTTGTATTCATTAGCCATTCAAGATAAAAACTCTCAACAAATGAGATAGAAGGAAATTCCTCAATATTATAAAGAACAGATACAGAAAACATATAGCTGATACAGTTAATGTATAGAAACTGCATGAAATTTCCCCATAACTGGAGCAAGGCAAGAATGTCCTCTCTTGCTATTCCTTTTCAGTATTATACTGAGGGTCCAACCTAGTGCAGCAAGATGAAGAAAATAAATAAATATATGAAATATATATTTATTCATATAATAAATAAATATATAAATATATAAAGTTAATGAGCATGCCTTACAAGGTCGTAAGATACATGATTATCATACAAACTTTAATTGCTTCCAAAGAGTAAAGTATGAAAAGGGAAAAAAATAGAATAACTTTATACTGGAGAAACCTGACAGATACTAACTCAACTAGGTGATTAAGCATCGACAGTGACAGGTCATGATGAGAGCATAGATGTACTCTTGACCTGATGAAATGAAAATGACACTTTCCTTCTATGGTCTGCTTCCTAAAGAATTCTCAGTCTAATCATGAAATAAACATTAGGCAACTTCCATTTCAGAGAGTTGATACAAAATTCCTCAACACTAAGTGTCAAGGTCATCAAAGACAACAGGAATCTGAGAAACTGTCACAGCCTTGAGGAAGTTAAGGATATACGACTATTGAATATAATGTGGCACCATGGATAGGATTGTGGATTTGAGAAGAGATGATAATTTAAAGATAAGGAAATTTGAATCTTGCAGGGACTTTTGTTAATATTGCATCTTGAAAGTTCATGCTTAAGAAGAGAGGATTTCCTACCCCAGTAATAACATTTGGATTAATAGAAATAGCAATTCTTGCCTATCTTTGAAATCGTAAACAAACTCCTCTCACACTGCTTTCCCCAATTAAGAATGGTAATAGTAAAATACTATCAATGATAAAATTAATAATGTATCAACATTAGTTCAACATTGTGACAAATGCATCACACTAATGTGAGATATTAATAACAGGAAAACAGGAACTATGTACTACCTTCTCCAGAATACACACACATATTCTAAACTTAAATATTTATTTAAAACACTGGTGAGTACAACACACTAAAAAACAGAGATAACTAGAAGAGGTAAAATTATGTAAAAATTAAGCAATAGGCTGGGCGTACCGTGGCTCATGCCTATAATCCTAGCACTTTGTGAGGCTGAGGGAAGCAGATTGTCTGAGATCAGCAGTTTGAGACCAGCTTGGCCAACATGGCGAAACCCTTTCTCTACTAAAAATGCAAAAATTAATTGGGTGTGGTAGCAGGCGCCTGTAATCCGAGCTCTTCGGGAGGCTGAGGTAGGAGAATTGCTTGAACCTGGGAGGTGGAGGTTGCAGTGAGCTGAGATTGCAATATTGCACTCTAGCCTGGGCGACAAAGGGAGACTCGAAAAACAACAAGAAAAAAAATTAGCCAGACTTTTAAATAAGTAATGGATTCTAACATAATATTTTAAAATACAGGACATAATTTCAACTAAATTAAAATGATGGTCTAGCATATAAAAATGTAAAACGTAACTAAGCATTGTCCAAACATATATTCTTTTCTTTTAATTTACTTTAGGTTCTGGGGTACATGTGCAGATCATGCAGGATTGTTGCATAGGTACATACATGGCAATGTGATTTGCTGCCTCCATCCCTCTGTCACCAACATCTGGCATTTCTCCCCATGTTATCCCTCCCCGACCTCCCCACCCCTCTGCTGTCCCTCCCTTGCCCCTGCCACAGACACCAGTGTGTGATGCTCCCCTCCCTGTGTCCATGTGTTCTCATTGTTTAACACCCACCTATGAGTGAGAACATGTGGTGTTTGATTTTCTGTTCTTGTGTCAGTTTGCTGAGAATGATGGTTTCCAGATTCATCCATTTCCCTACAAAGGACACGAACTCATCATTTTTTATGGCTGCATAGTATTCCATGGTGTATATGTGCCACATTTTCTTTGTCCAGTCTATCATTGATGGGCATCTAGGTTGGTTCCAGGGCTTTGCTATTGTAAACAGTGCTGCAGTGAACATACAAGTGCATGTATCTTTATAATAGAATGATTCATAATCCTTTGGGTATATACCCAGTAATGGGATTGCTGGGTCAAAAGGAATTTCTATCTCTAGGTCCTTGAGGAATCACCACACTGTCTTCCACAATGGTTGAACTAGTTTACACTCCCAACAACAGTATAAAAGTGTTCCTATTTCTCCACATCCTCTCCAGCATCTGTTGTCTCC
>CAUYQU010026989.1:0-59516 GCA_963574635.1 Cheracebus regulus | reverse complement strand
GTGGGGCTCCTCTCCTGGGAATGTCCTGGTCCGTGGGCAGTGAAAATTTATCGGTAAGTGTGGCGTCCACTGGCTCTTTGCGCTTTTACTGGGAGCTGCAATCCTGAGCTGCTAGTGATCGGCCATCTTGGATCTCTCTCGAAAACAATTCTTTAACTTAAAGTTTGGGGGAATATAAAAATTTTCTCTGGCCGGGCGTGGTGGCTCACGCCTATAATCCAAGCACTTTGGAGGCCAAGGCCAGCAGATCACCTGAGGTCAGGAGTTCAAGACCAGCCTGACCAACATGGTGAAACACTGTCTTTAAAAAATAGTAATAAAATTTTCTCCAATAAAGAAAGAAATTATATCAGTTAAGTCCAATATGAAAAAAAATGACTAGGCCGGACATGGTGGCTAACACCTGTAATCTCAGCACTTTGAGAGGCCAAGGCAGGTGGATCACCTGAGGTCAGGAGTTCAAGACCAGCCTAGTCAACATGGTAGAACCCTGTCTCCACTAAAAATACAAACATTAGCCAGCCCTAATGGCGGGCACCTGTAACCCCAGCTGCTTGGGAGGCTGAGGCATGAAAATTGCTTGAACCAAGGAGGCTGAGATTGCAGTGAGCTGAGATTGTACCACTGTGCTCCAGCCTGGGCAACAAGAGCAAAATTTCATCAATTAAAAAAAAAAAGGAAAAAACCTTAAGTAGCATTGAGTATATGATTCTGTAGAAGTTGACTCTTAGAGCAGTAGAGAGTAAGCATTCAGGATAAATTATCAAATTTTCAATGAATGTACACAACCAAGATTATCTGAAAGTAAACTTTATATCCACTGAAGAATACAATTAAGACCAGGTTCAGCGGCTGCCGCCTGTAATCCCAGCACTTCGGGAGGCCAAGGCAAGCAGATCACAAGGTCAGGAGTTCAAGAACAGACTGGCCAACATGGTCAAAGCTGTCTCTACTAAAAATACAATTAGCCGGGTGTGGTGCTGGGCACCTGTAATCCCGGCTACTTGGGACGCTGAGGCAGGTGAATTGCTTGAACCCGGGAGATGGAGGTTGCAGTGAGCCAAGACTATGCCACTGCACTCCATGACAGAGCAAGACTCTGTCTCTGGGTGGGGGGGTGGGGGGTTGGAATACAAAAATTAGCCAGGCGTGGTGGCATGCGCCTGTAATTCTAGTTACTCAGGAGGCTGAGGCAGGAGAACTGCTTGAGCTCAGGAGATGAGGGTTGCACGTGAGCCAAGATCGCGCCACTGCACTCCAGCTTGGATGACAGAGTGAGACTCATCTCCAAAAAAGAAAACGAATTGAGAAAAATGAGTAAGAAGCCACGTACTGATTAGAAGGTTGGCTGGCATCACATCAACAGAATAAACAGAACACACGTGAGTGCCAGATGCTAAAAGGCATAGCAGGGAAAGGGCCATAGGGAGGATTTTTTAATGCGTACAAGAAAGAAAAATGGATCACTAAGGGGAATGTGTGGGGGGCGGGGGGAGGAAGGTCAAGTTAAATCAACCTGGAAAAGTTAACATCTGAACCAACTACTTTTATCAATTACCATCTTGGAAATTAAAAAGCACTGATGTTTTAGAGCTTAGAAAATGACAAACACTATATTTGAGAAATGGCACTCACCAGGGTATGTTCATAAACATAGTTATCAATAACATTTCCAAGGTTTGTTCCTTCATCCAACAGGCCAACGGAGTAGTTTGCATCATCAATAAATCCTTTCATCTCAGCCGTATTCCACAAAGCCGAAAGTCATAAACCAGGAAAAACAAGAGACGGGCCACCAAGCCTATGTCTGGGTCCTTAGAATATGCAACAAACTGTCAAAATAGAAGTTACATAGAAGTCTGTATTATTTCAATAGACATAATGTATGAGTCAATGAAAGTGTTCTAAGTGCCTAATTTAGTGAGAAATGTATGCAATCATTTAACAATTTCAGAAACACCTGATTACTATCTTTAACACCCATTTAAAAAAGCAAATACATTAATGTTTTACACATTTATCCAAAAAGTTTAATATAAATTTGAAGGAGTAAGTCATATATATACACAATATATTACAAGCCCACATTATCACCTTATTTACAGAGCTGTAGACCCAATCTGTATATTATTTTGTGCTCCTATAACAACACATAATTTTACCCATTTTAAAAGCAAAAGAAAGCAAAAAAAAAAAAAAAAAAGTAAAAAAAGCTACTAAAATATCTGTAGCCAAGAAATCAAAATACCAGTCTAAACTTTCAATATACTGTCAACCACGTTAACACTACCAGGTAATTGCAGAAACTCCTGGATGGGCATGGTGGCCCACGCCTGCAATCCCAGCACTTTGGGAGGCCCAGGCCGGATTGCTTGAGCCCAGGAGTTTGAGACCAGCCTGGACAACACAGCAAGACCCCGTCTCTCCTAAAAAAGTTCCCAAGTAGGTGAAAGCAATAAAAATGGGTGAAGGACAACAACAACAACAAAATAAAGAAAATGGGTGACGGTGGAGGATGGCTTTAGGGAACAATCTGAATCTTTGAAATACAGACTGCCTAGGCCTTACCTCAAGCTAAAATAATACTAGCTACATCAAGTTAGCAATGTTATGAGGTGAGTTGCTTTGGTGAAATCACTGGACTAAGAGTCAGAAGACCTGGTCCTGGCTGTATAATTTCCTAGTATCTACATCAATTTCTCTAAACCTCAGTTAACTATATTAATTATTTCTTCAGTAGGTTGTTGTAAAGAAAATAAAAAACCCCACCCAAAAAGCATATGAATTAAAAACATCTGTTTATGTGCTGGCTAGATAGAACAGAGATAAAATTAAGTTGTCAGTTACCAGAAATGCAAAAACAACCTAATTAGAAACTAGGCTTATTATAAACTAGGTATCTGTACATCTTAAGCCAGTTACTAAGAAATCTGATTTTAAAAAAAGCTTTAAGCTAAATTCTAACCTTCTTCAATGAAATCAGTAAAATAAACCTGCTCACTCCCACAGAGCACTCATTTTCCTGGGGCAGCACATACTGACACATAGGTTTATCTTCTTTGTTGAACTTCACTGGTTCTTAGGTTACTTTAGGAAATAACTTTGACATAAATGAGATAAAACAAGTCCACCAGACAGAATACTACTCACTATCTGGTACTAACTTCTGGTTGCCACATTAATAATGGGCATAGTCCAGCTGTCTTGGCAGCCTGTTTTAAAACCTGCACAGCCTTTCCTGTGTCCTTGATTCCTCCCACCACCCCCCTTCACCCTCTCCAATGTCCCAAGGTAGAGTTCACCCTTGGTTGATGGCCACTGTCCTGAAAGTATATTCCATTTCGATGGTTCTTAAAAGTGTTAGCATTTTGGCTGCACCAAAAACAGTCCTTAATAAGCTGTATTAGTCAAATTTCATGAAATAAAAATGCTCAGTTTTAACTTTTAAAATACTAACAACTTCATTTCCAGTAAGCCAACTGCATTCAGTTCAACTCATCAGATCTCTTTCATGCTACAGCACGGACTGAAAAGTTGAGAATGTTTTTATCAAGTTAATTGAGCCATATCTGAATAGATCTAACATTTATGCAGTGAAGTCAAATCACAGTCTGCACATCCTCAAAAGGTTGCTGTAACAGGACCGCTGTAAATCTGTGCCCAGAAAACAGACATTTTAGGCTGAGAATACATGTGTATTTTAAGCAATTTAAAACACCAATTTCTGAGGGATAGTCAGCTGGGCATTAAGAACAATAATTAAAAAAACAAAGGTCACTCATTTAAAAAGATAAATATAAGAAAGTAAGGTAGAAACTTCCTGTTAGGTTTAGCGTCACTAACCTTTTTGGCATAGCATCCAGTTTTCATTTATTCTACTATTCATAGATTTAAAAAATACATAATCAAGACTTTTGGCCTAAATAAAACACTTTGAAATGGAAAAAAAAAATAAGTAAACTGTGTCCTCACTTTATGCCAATAGCTTCTTGCAAACTGTGTCTTTTAAGCAAATGAGGTAAAACGAAACCATTTTTTTTTTCTTGACACTATAATGAAATGTTATTTGAGGGCTTGCTGTATGTCTTTTTGCTTAAAGTCGCAGTTTCCAAGAACTCACTGATGATGTTCAGTGAGGACTTAACTGTATCTCAGTTCCTAAGTCTAATATATATGTAGTATTTGGTATTTACTTGAAAACCTTTGGATATTGATTATAGACCATCACAGGCAACTGCTGCCAAATACAGAAGGTCTAGCTTTCCAATTCAGGATATAAGATAAGCCTCCATTTCCTAGCCACAGTGTACTTAGGAAGAGCAATTTTCCTGTAACGTTCAGGATCCTCAGTACTTATAAAAACATCAGTCCCTAAACCCTTAGAAAGTGGAACCTTTTTGGAAAAGAAAAGAAAAAAAAAAAACATCAGTCCCACTGGATCAAGTCTTACTTGCTGACTACCTACATTCTTCAGAGCTTCTTCCACAGTAGTATGATGATATGGATAAAGATTTTTTTCTCAAATATTTTCAAACCATGTAATTTCATAGATTCAACTCTTACTGCCTGCTAAGCTAGCTTAAATCTAACAGTAAACGTGTTTACAGCAGTCTCCCAGCTGTTCTAAGTATTTCATCTATTCAATATTAATTATCTTAACCCTTAACACCATAATGACAGTATTATCTGCATTTATATACTGAGGAATGGAATAATTAAGTAGGTTAGCTCTAGAGACACTAATGCTCAAGCCACGTTTAAAACAATATGAAAACCCTGCTTCCCTGACCCCATCCCTGTTAAAACATAGGACTCCTTTTTTGGAAATCCAACACAGTTATCAGTCTCTTTAAAAGAACTTTATCATCTCCACATAATCAATTCCTTTCGGACACATGAACACTCACTCATACTTGTTGAAAAATGCTAAGTTTATTCACACTAGTAGAAAAATATTATCATGCCGGCCTGGCGCGGTGGCTCACGCCGGTAATCCAAGCACTTTGGAGGCCAAGGCGGGCGGATCACCTGAGGTCACGAGTTCAAGACCAGCCTGACCAACATGGTGAAACCCTGTCTTTAAAAAACAAAATAAAATAAATAAAAAATAAAAAATTGAAAAAAAAAACATTATCATGCTTACTCATAGCCTTTCTTCATATGATGTCCCTTTTGCAGCAAATCCCCAACTCCACCCCAGGCAACCACTGACCAGCTTCTTGTCACAATAAATTAGACTTTTTTTTTTTTTTTTAAGACGGGGGTTTCACCATGTTGGTCAGGCTGGTCTTGAACTCCCAACCTCAGGTGATCCACCCACCTTGGCCTCCAAACTGCTTGGATTACAGGCGTGAGTGACCACACCTGGCCAAATTAGACTTTTTTTTTTTTAAATAAAAGCTAAATAATTGTAAACATCAACTGAAGGCTAAACCAAAACAGCTGACATATATAGTGGCATTATCAATATAAATATAGTGAAAAACATGACTTCCTCTAAAGGAAAGATACAATCCTTATGGAGTTGGTTATTCATCTTTGAAATGGAACTGTCACTTCAGAAGTAACAGCAGAATTGTTAACCAAGTCCCAGCTGAGTGACAAAATCATTCTGTTGGAAAAATGAAATAAAATTCATTTGCTATACTGGCAGTACTTGACAAAATGGATTAACGATCACCTGAATCCACAGATGCTGTATATTAACAATTGTTTTCTTTCATTATACAGAGAACTACAATAAAGTAGTTGACTGAACCCAATACTTTGGAAGCTGAGGCAGGAGGATTTTATGAGGCCAGAAGTTTGAGATCAGTCTGAGCAACACAGGGAGACCCCATCTCTAAAAAAAAAAACCTAACAAAAACCAATACCGATAAAGCTCTAATGGAGGTTTATTTTCTTTGATGTTCTCTTGAAGGCTTTGGGATTGCTGTAAACTCCTAGTCCAGAGTAGGTACTCTGAAACAAATGGACAAAAGAATTCACAACAAAGAGTGGGGAGTTCTTAAACTTAGGGGTGTTGGTAATGAAATCTCTGGGAGTATACTGAAAAAGTAGGTTTATTTTTCCTTTTTTTTTTTTGAGAAAAGGTATCACTCTGTCACCCAGACTGGAGTGCCGTGGCATGATCACAGCCCACTGAAATCTCAACCTGCTCAGGTGATCCTCCCACCACAGCCTCAGTCCTACCTCAGCTCAATCAGTCCCTGTAGCTGGGACTACTGTCACATGCCACCATGTCCAACTAATTTTTTATTCTCCTTGATATGCAAGCAATCCAGATGTACAGTCATGTGTTGCATAACAATGCTGACAAGGACAGATCAAATATATGAAAGTGGTCTCATAATACCATATTTTTTACTGTGACTTTTCTATGTTTAGATATACGCAAATACCACTGTTATTACTGTCTACAGTATTCAGTACAGCAACTCACTATACAGGATGGTAGCCTAGGAGCAGTAAGCTATACCACACAGCCTGGGTGTGTTGTAGGCTGTACTATCTAGGTTTCTGTACATACATTATAATGCTCAAACAGCTACAATGTCACCTAATGACACATTTCTCAGAATGTATCTGTCATTAAGCTACAGACACCTGTGAATGCAATGCTCAACCATCAGCTACTGTTAAAGACTAAAAGGTCAAGAAAAAGCCAATTTCCTCAAAAGAATCTATAAAACACAAATACCTTCAACAACAGGTGTTTTTTTCCCTCTTTGTGGACAATGGGGTCTCAGTACATTGGCCAGGCTAGTCTCTAATTCTTGGGCTCAAGCTATCCTCCTGCCTCTGCCTCTCTCAGTGCTGATATTACCAGTATGAGCCACTATGCCTGGTTAAATTTTCTAATACATCTTGAGGCAACAAACTCTTTGTCCCAATAAAATGCCACTTGGAAGCCCAATATTTCCAACAATTGAAAAGGGTTAAGTAGGCAGGTAAGGTAGGCTGCTCAAGTCTTTCCTATATGTTGTGCCCCAATCTCACTGAAAGAGTCCCAAAAAAGCAGCTCAAAACATACCTCTGGGATCACTGCTTGCAGTTTTCTTAATACATTAGCAGAAATAGTTTACAGTTCCATTGTTACAAAAAGAAAGTTTTATGTTCTGACATTTATGCCTTACTGAAAGCACTACGTGAAGAAATATTTTGCTAAAATGTTTCAGGAGGTATTAAAGTTAATTGGCAACAATATGTCAAACCAAGTCATAGACACAGCATGTTCTAGGGAGCAAGCATGAAAATAAGTATGCATGTGTCAGGGGTGAGCAGTTTATACCTTACACCAGATTCACTAAGTTAATCTACCTCAATCTTAAACACCACAGGGGGCAGGGCACGGTGGCTCATGCCTGTAATCCCAGCACTGACAGGCTGCGGCGGGCGAATCACAAGGTCAAGAGATCAGGACCCATCCTGGCCAACATGATGAAACCCCGTCTCTACTAAAAATACAAAAATTAGCTGGGCATGGTGGAACACGCCTGTAGTCCCAGCTATTTGGGAGGCTGAAGCAGTAGAATCACTTGAACCCGGGCGGCGGAGGTTGCAGTGAGCCGAAATGGTGTTATTGCACTCCAGTCTGAACAACAGAGTGAGATCCGTCTCAAAAAACAAAACACCACAGGGACTCTTTCCAGGACATCTCCATACTCTCCACTAAGAATGTAGACTCAAACCAAGGTGATATACCAAACATCTCTCTGCAATTCTGGGTGAAATGATTCCCAGAAGAAACTGTACCACTTCTGGCTTACCTATGAGAAACAGGACTATTTACTGGCTCCAACGTATTCTGGTGCTATTGGACCTTGAATTAGTTATATTAAACTTGAAAAAAAAAATTCTTCTCCATGTAAATCTTAGATTCTCTTCATTAGAACTTTCATTAGAACTGAACAGCAAATCTTTTTTCTTTTGAGACGGAGCCTCACTCCATCACCCAGGCTGGAGTGCAGTGGCGTGATGTCGGCTCACTGCAACCTCTGCCCCTTGGGTTCAAGTGATTCCCCTGCCTCAGCCTCCCAAATAGTTGGGACTACAGTTGCCCGCCACCAGGCACATCTTTTTCTTTTTTTGTATTTTTAGTAGAGACGGGGTTTCACTATGTTGGCCAGGCTGGTCTCAAACTCCTGACCTCATGATCTGCCCACCTCGGCCTCCCATAAGTGCTGGGATTACAGGCGTGAGCCACCGTGCCTGGCCAGCAAATCTGTTTTTAATAAAAGCTGTGATGTCTAGTAATATCAATAGACACTAGAAAGTATTCTCTACTCACAAGCACTTTTAAGCCATTTTCAACCACCTTGTTAACATACAGTTGAGAAAGCTCAGGTTACTTTATACTAATACAGTAGCTATAACCACAATACTACTTTTATTAATTTCCTCTTAGACTCATAACTGAGAAGAAAAAATATTAACATTCCTTATTCACACCTTCATATTGGTGTTTTTTGTTAATACATTTTCCATGAAGAGCTGCCAAAAGAAACAAAAGGCTCCAAAGAACCACACACTGCTCCCTGGAGCCTTTCATGAGGCCGCTGAGTCCTCATGTTCATCGAGAGGGTAGCTCCAAGAGTAGTGGCTGCAGCAGCTGGGCACTTGCCTTGTTACACACCTGCTACAAAGGCTTCTACAGTTGATTGTACTTCAGAAGAAACTGATACATCTCTCAAATAATCACAAGATAATTCTGGCAGCAACAGCCCACTTGACACCAAGCTGGATGAATATGAGTCTTGGATTTCTGAAGTGAAGACCTCCCTGGAAGTAGAACAGGGAGAGCTGAAAGGTTGAGAATACTGTTTCAGAGATACCTAAGCAGTAAACCCAACCTTAATACATCAATCATTTTTCTAAAAGGATTTTTATTCATTAAAAATGAGAAAAGATTCTGAAATTTACACTATTACTGTTATTCTGAAGATGCCTAAGCACATTTCTACTTTCATTTTTACATAGGCACTTGGCACTCAGTTCACAGCTTTAAAAATACACAATGTTGCTTAAGTCCCCTCTGTGTTCTACCTACAACAGCAAATAATGTTACTTACCGCACAGAATACCTTTAAAAGTAATTGCCTAGAAGAGCACTAGAAGCTTCTAAAGAATGACTCTGGTACTATAGATGTGAAGCCTTGAGTAGGTCTGAATCACTACAAAAGAGTGAAGCTACATATTGAAACTGGAAGAAAATCCCTATAAATTGGGTGATCATAAGATCAGATAAACTTCTGCCACCCTGGACCCCAAAATAAGCGACAGACAGTAACAACAGCCTACATCAAGTACTCAGAATAATCAAGGACAAGGCTTGCTTCAATAAGAAAGCCAGTAATCACAATGCAAAACCCTAAAATTATTTTTCAGGTGATAAGGTTGCAAAAAACCAAGTAACCCTACAGGAAGAAAACTAAAGGTGACTGCTAAATAATTGTTTTAAAGGAGAAGACCAAGAATGAATAGAAAATATGTATGGGGTGAAAAATCCTAAAGAGAACATGCCTAACAGGCTAACTCTGATAGTGTTTGTATAAAGACTGCCCAATGCACTGCCTCACTATAAATATTAAAATGTAGCTTAATGAGAAAATGAAATACACAATTCTCACAGCAATATTACTTTTGGAATTGTTATGGAATTAACACAATTAGACTCCCTTACAAATGTTGTCTTGACTATTAAATGGGTAGACTAAATCGTTTTTTTCTGCAGAAAATTTGTGTGTACCAAAGTGTGTTTACCTGAACACAAGTGAACTATTTACATCCCTTTTGGCAACTGAATAACATTAAAGATGACTATTACAATGCAACATGAAGTACATAATCATATTAATTTCAAGTTTTCTAGCTTTCCTGGTTTCAATCAAGCATAGGGAATAATCCTTTAAAGAGACGCACTATTTTGGTTACCTTAGGGCAGAGCTCATTGCCTGCCTATCCCCTACCTACCCAAGGAAAACATAGTAATACATGTGCAATACAATAATTGCAAAGAAGACCAGGTTAAGTAGGTTACTAAGAAACCAGATGCAGCCAGGTGTGGTGGCTCACACCTGAAATCCCAGCACTTTGGGAGGCCAAAGTGGGTGGATCACCTGAGGTCAGGAGACCAGCCTGTCTAACATGGTGAAACTCTGTTTCTACTAAAAATACACAAAATTAGTTGGGCGTGGTGGTATGCACCTGTAATCCCAGCTACTTGGATGGCTGCAGCAGGAGAACTGCTTGAACCTGGGAGGCAGAGGTTACAGTGAGCTGAGATCACACTATTGTACTCCAGCTTGGGCAACAAGAGTGAAACTCCATCTCAAAAAAGTAAAATAAGATGCAATAACTCAGAGGCCTCTGTACATCTCTCCCAGGTGGTGGGGGGTACATATCCCTTAAAATTTGTTTAGACCATCTCTAATCATCATTCCTTTGTTATTTAATTTTTTAATTCTCTATGTGACCCTAAAACAGTGTTGGGCAGTGTGGTACTTTACATTCCATTGACTGGCAGTTTAAATAGCATACAGTCTAGAACACATACCTGGGACTGGAACTGCTAGGCTGTTAACGCCAAACAGTTTTCAAGTCTTCTGCTCATTTTGTTTTTGCCTTTTATTTTTCTGTAGGAGCTCTTTATGAACTTAGGATAGCAATCTTCTCAGTAGGAAGATTATTTTGGGGGGGATTTTTTTTTGTCGTAGTTTCCATGTTGAACATACCAGAGTAACGCCATACTACCTTTGGTCATGCCAAATATAGCATGTTCATGCTGAACCTGAGCTAAGAAGATACCATACTTGTTTAGGAGCTCTTTGCAAACTGGGCATCAAAGGATCCTTTCAGTAAAGATCAAGAAGCAGATAAAAAGTACTCTAAGTCTGCTGGGCCCGTTGTCTCATGCCTGTAATCCCAGCACTTTGGGAGGATGAGATGGGCGGATTTCCTCAGGTTGGGAGATTGAGACCGGCCTGACCAACATGGAGAAACCCCATCCCTACTAAAAATACAAAATTAGCCGGGCATGGTGGCATGTGCTAACTCGGGAGGCTGAGGCAGAGGTTGCAGTGAGACGAGATTGTGCCATTGCACTCCAGCCTGGGCAGCAACAGCGAAACTCCATCTCAAAAAAAAAAGTTATTTGAAGTCAACATAAAGCTCATCCATTGCCAGGCATGGTGGCTCATGCCTATAATCCCAGCACTTGGGAGGGGCCCAGGCAGGTGGATCACCTGAGGTCAATAGTTCACGACCAGTTCAGCCTGGTCAAGACCACATGGTGAAACCATCTCCACTAAAAATACAACATAAAGCTCATATAATACCAGGCACGGTGGCTCACGCCTATAATCCCAGCACTTTGGGAGGCCAAGGAGGGCAGATCACCTGAGGTCAGGAGACCAGCCTGACCAGCATGGCAAAACTCTGTCTCTACTAAAAATACAAAATTAGCCAGGCATGGTTGCAGGTGCCTGTAATCCCAGCTGCTTGGGAGGCTGAAGCAGGGAGAGTTGCTTGAACCTGGGAAGCAGAGGGTGCAGTGAGCCAAGATGGCACTGCTGTACTCCGGCCTGGGCAACAGAGTGACACTCCATCTCAAAACAAAAAATGGGGGAAGAAGCTAAAATTAATTTTGGTCTACATGAGCAGAGTCACTGTAAGGAGCTGCATCCTAAGAACATGATAAGCAACAAAAGAATTCAACTAGAATATAAAACCAAAAAGCCGTTACAATTAAGTTTTTATAAGACATATCTAAGGAGAAAGAACAAAGCATGTGTGACTTATACAGTTCTCATTAATGTATGTTTTAAGATTATTATAGCTAATGCTACTCTATTATCCTAAAGCAGTGTTGTCCAATAGAACTCCCTGTGACGCTTAAAATAACCACTAACCACATATACCTCCCAAACATTTTGAAATGTGGAGCTCATACAGCAGAGGAACTGGTTCCTAATTTTATTTAGTTTTAATTTAGTAAATGTGAATAGCCACCTGTCTAATGGCTACTGTTCTTAACAGAGCAGTGTTAGAGGATACTGTTTTCCTACGTTCAAACTACTAATATCTAGTCCACAAACATTACAAATTAAAAAATATTTGGGCTGGGTGTGGTGGCTCACACCTGCAATCCCAGCACTTTGGGAGGCCCCGGTGGGCCGATCATGACGTCAGGAGTTTGAGACCAGCCTGGCCAATGCGGTGAAACCCTGTCTCTACTAAAAATACAAAAATTAGCCAGGTTTGGTGGCTCTTGCCTTGTAGTCCCAGCTACTTGGGAGGCTGAGGCAGAAGAATTGCTTGAACCTGGGATGCAGAGTGACCCGAGATTGTGCCACTGCACTCCAGCATGGGTGACAGAGCGAGACTGTCTCGAAAATAAAAATAAATAATGTAAAATAAATTATGTTTGTCCCTAAAATTACTTTAAGCTAACAAAGATTAATTCACAAGTTGACAAAGACAGTATGTAACGAACTCCTTATCAAGTCCTGAACAGACTTGAAATATGTGCTTACATAAAATGAGGCAAAAATTTAAAGTTTAAAAGGTTTGTCTTGGCTCTTGCTGCAAGTAAGTTAGAGGCATGTTAAACCTCATGATGGCTGTGTATGGCCTGGGCAAGTTGAACTTGACTATCCTAATATCCTGTAATCCCTGTAACCCAGTATGCTCTACTGTATTTTTTACTCATGCATAATGTAAAGAACAGTGGATTACCGAAAAGGATAGCTAAATACCTGCTTTAGTTAACATGTGACAAATTGCTTAATTTGAGTGGGCATGGATGACCCTGGAATAAAGGAAGGACAAAATATCTGTGTTCCCTGGGCCTTACCAGTACCTAACCCCTTCACTTGGAAGAGCCTCCTTAGGCTTATCTGAACAATGGCCAGTCTAGAACAGTAGCCTACCATATACTAGATTTTACAGTTTACAAGCCTTTCTTATATGTAATATCTCGTTTATTCTAATGGAAGTTAAATGCCCCGAAAGAGATTGGTTTACCTGGGTTGGGGTAGGGGTGGGGGAGAACCCAAACTGGAGAACTCTGAAACAAGACCAGACTGGGTGAAGACTGATGGAACACACAGATTGGTAGTCACTATTAATTTTTGCAGCTCAAATAACCTTTAATAAATGCAAAAACCATTTATCCCTTTAAAAACTGGTCTACGGTTGGGTGCAGTGGCTCAGGCCTATAATCCCAGCACTTTGGGAGGCGGAGGAAGGTGGATCACCTGAGGTCAGGAGTTCGAGACAAGTCTGACCAACATGGTGAAACCCCCTCTCTACTAAAATAGGGTATAAATAGGGTATTAGCCGACTGTGGTGGCGCATGCCTGTAATCCCAGCTACTTGGGAGGGAGGCTGACACAGGAGAATCACTTGAACCTGGGAGGCGGAGGTTACAGTGAGCCGAAATCATTGCACTCTAGCCTGGGCAACAAAAGCGAATCTCCGTCTCAAACAAGGGGGAAAAAAACTGGTCTACATTTCTTTCCAATCATTTTAGCCTTCCTAGAAAAAAATGCTAAATTTGCTCAAAGCAAGAAATACTACGTCTCTAAAACCTTGTTTATCTATTAATATGCTATCGTTCACATTGTGCTTTTACAGAATATTTTTCTGCTACTCAACACAAGCACTGACACGCCGTTGACTACCACTTTATGCATGCCAAGGGGATATACAGACTATTACAATGATAGTAATTTTACTCATCTTTTTGGTCAAAGAGAATCTACATCATTAATGAATGTTCTGTTAATATGCTTGTAACACAGTATCTTTAAAGTACCAAATATCTGTGAGGAATTAAATCTGGGGCAAGGGGAGGAGAAAAGAAAAACAAAAGTATCATATATCAAAACTAAAATTTTCTCCTTTCCCTGTCGTCAGGGTCAACAATCTCCCTTTTCTTTGAGATGGAATCAATCTTGCTGTCTCCTAGGCTGCAGTGCAGTGGCACCATCTTGGCTCACTACAACCTCCACTTCCTGGGTTTAAGCGATTCTCCTGCCTCAGCCTCCCTAGTAGCTGGGATTACACGCATGCACCACCATGCCCAGCAAATTTTTATATTTTTAGTAGAGATGGGGTTTTGCCATGTTGGTCTTAAACTCCTGACCTCAGGTGATCTGCCCTCCTGGGCCTCCCAAAGTGTTGGGTTACAGGCACGAGCCACCGCACCTGGCAACAACCTCTCTTCTACTGACAAGTAACAATGAAACATGAGGAGGAGCACTATCTTTCCAGCCCAACACAGTGGCTCAAGCCTGTAATCTCAGCACTTTGGGAAGCCAAGGCAGGCGGATCACTTGAGGTCAGGAGCTCAAGACCTGCCTGGCAAACATGGTGAAACCCTGGCTCTACAAAAATACAAAAATTAGTAGTCTGGCATGATGGCGGTGTCTGTAGTCCCAGCTACTTAGGAGGCTGAGGCAGGAGAATCACTTGAACCAGGGAGGAAGAAGCTGCAGTGAGCTGAGATCATGCCATTGCACTCCAGCCTGGGCGACCGAGGGAGACTCCATTTCAAAAAGTAAAAACAATCTTTCCTAGTTAAAATAATCCTAATTAGGTAGGACAGGTCCTACTAGAGAATATGTAAATACTAAAGACTAGAAGACAAAAAGGGAATATTTAAAATGCTGATGTTCTTCTAAAGTTCCCACATGTATATATAGATTCAACTAATGACAAGGTTAAAAAAAAAATTTTTTTAAGCAAACTTGTAAGGAATACATTAAGCAAATCAATTAACTGAATTCCTTTTCCGTACTGCACAACATTAAAGGGTATCTGATAATGGTTAATTCAATCTGACCTCATTACTGGATCCACTATTAGAAGCAAACTTAGCTTTTCAAGTTTTAAAATATTTTCCATTAGGTTAATTCATTAATTATAATTGAAGCTATATCCAAAACAAATAGAAAACTAGCTTACTAGAAAACCTTTACTCCAGCATCAAGTCCTAGGGGATTTCTTAAAGGCATGCAAAAACTTCTTCATTAGGGGTCCATTACATTTATCTTTGATATTGACCTCAAAATATTTTGTCAAGATATTTTTGCAGCGTTCACACACTAAATCATACACATATTCTAAGTTATGAAAGAAAATGATTATGTAAGCCACTTCTAAGTTTCCAGATACTTAATGGTATGAACTATCTCAAAATTCAGGTGGTTGCTCTAAAACCTAACCCGGTTCTGAATGCTTGACTTAGAGGAAATACCAGAGAAAAAATAAATAAATAATTAAAAAACAACAACAACAACAAAAAAACCCTAACCCGGAAGCCAATTCTGGATCTCAGACCACCTGCACAGAAACCCTAGTGGACCAGTTAAAGCAGAGTTCACATAGCTACATGCTTTGCAATGCTATGGGCCAAATAATTCCCATGAAGGCCGTTTTTATTCCTTTTAATGCTTTCCAAATAATATTGTTAATCTACAGAAAATTAACCCCAGGATTTCAGTGTCCAATAGAGCAAACTGTTATTAATATGTAAAGATAAACACATTTCTGGAATGCGGAATTTCCTCTTGTCAATTTTACTAATTCTAGTCAAGAAACCTTTGGGACCAGGTATCTTTTTGAATTCAGAGTTCTTTAGATTTTTGAACAATAATGTAGTACACATACTTTACATATGTTATGTAATACTCTTCAGGAGAATGAGTCAGCACCCTGCAACCACAATATTTCTGCAGCAAAATTTAGGAATATTAACACTAAATGGGATAAGTAAAGACAAAAATAGCCTCAAATCAGCACATATTCAGGTCAAGTCCCGCCCCCCCCCCCCCCACCCCCGGCAATCAGTTCAGGTCACATCAAGGAAGTTATAAAAAAAAAAATGTTTTTGTTAGGACTTTGGATTTCAGAATTTTATGAAAAAGGTATTGTGGACTTGTAGCTTTATAGCAAAGCATCAAATACCAGATATGCAAAATTAGAAAACTAAACGTGAATATTTAAACAAGTTATATTTGCTTGACATAATGTACATCGTACCTGGGCATAATAAAGTTAAAAGCCAGTCACTCTGGCTGCCAGAACCTGCAGAATAATCTTTAGCTTCTACCTGCTCCCATTCCCTCCTACACAAAAGGAGGGAGACACTACAGGCTTTTAAAATTCTATATTATTAATCTAAAGACTACTTTTCCCTGATTTTGCAGACTCATTCAGCTCACCGACAACAGTCTCAAAGTTTCTAAGAGGAAACACCAGTAGAAATATTAAACATAATGCAAGGTAACTTTTCTTTAAAGCAAGAAACTTGAACAGAAGGATTATCCTCTAATGTGGTCTTCCCAACAAAAAGGAAGCTTGTTCTTAAATTACTGCTTTAGAATCTATTTGTGACTATGATGGTAATGTAACTGTAATAGATCCTACCACCCAAAAAGGTTTTAGATCTCCAAGCCAACTTGGGACAAAAACATCAGGTATGCTGCAAATAGAACAAATGGACTAAAAAAATTAGGTAACCGACTTAGTATTGAAGTGGCAATGACCCTGCTTCTCTTTAATATGCACACAAGCCACCTGGATATACATTTCTGATTCAGGTATAGGTGAGGCTGATATTCTGTATTTCTGTTCTAGGTGATGACGTTAATGCAATTCATCTAAGACTATACTGCATAACTAAACATAGTAATGCACTCAAAAAAGAAACTATGCCAGTACAACATTATGTTATAGCTGGGATTCAAAACACTCATAATGGCTCAAATTTACACAGGTAGAAGAAGGCCAGTATGGGAAACCTTCTTGTCAGCATTCTACATCAAAGCCTTCAAGAAATCTTACTATTTAAACTGTGCTTCCTTCTCTTTATCCTTAAAAATCTGAGTCTAAAATTCTAATTTGCATTACCATCAAATGTTTAACATACTCTAATTAGAGCAAACATTTTTATCCCATAGGGATCTGTTTAACAAGATCAGATTAAAGGAACACTAAAACTGATACCCTCAGCTTTCTTGAAAACTTCAAATTTTCCTCCAAGTTTCTGACCAAACTCAAAAATACTTAAATTTTAATACCAAAATCCAAATTTCCATAATAAGTCAACATACTACAAAATTTTTTAACGAATCCACACAAATCTAGCAGCTCAAATTCAGTTTACTGTGGAATTACATTTTGCACAGGGGCTTAATTTTAAAGTTAAATCCACACACAGAAAACCAGGTATAGTCAAAAACTATCCTTGAAAATCTGTTTGGAAGGTGGCATGTTGGGAGATATACATGTATCATCTTTCAATAAGTCCTCAAAAAACAATCCGTTTTTCCTACCAGCTGAGTATTAAAAATCATTTCACTATTAAGTGGTGGAATGATGTGATAAACTACAACTTAAATCCCCAAACCCCTCTTAAACTTGTATTTTCTAAGTTATGCATTCAAGATAATGTTTTAAATGATCCAGTCATTGGTAAACAATACAGACAACTAAATCAGTCAAGTCTGTAACTGGGAACTGTCATATCTCTATTTTAGAAATTTAAAAGTCACTGCATTTTAAGAGGTAAATACAATTTCAAATTCTGAAAAGTACTAACCAATGCAGCACTCTTCCTTCAATTTAAGACCCCTTCCCCCCTCAACAAAACTGCAAATACTTACATGGACAAGTTGGGAGATGGAACCCCCCTATCATCAGCTAGGTTCCCAAGGTGGCTCAGCGTTGAAGTCGAACTGCTCTCTATACAGCACTTCTCCTAGGCCCTCTGGGTAGTTGTATACTTGGTCAGAAAGTTCGCCCTAAATGAAGAAAATAGAAGTAGCAGAAGACAGTCCTATGTTAAAAAAAACGTTTAGGCTGACTTAACAATGTTTCATTAAAGTCACATTATACAAATGATGTTTTCAAACAGTTTACCAAAGTACCAAGTACTTTATGTAGTAAACATTTCCAAGCTGCTGTACTATAAAATTCACAGAATCTGATGTCATGGCCATCTTTCCAAATTGTTTTATCTGCTTACTCATGAGTTTCGAGCCTTCATTTTTAAAATTTAAAAAAAAACAAAACAACAAAAAAAAACTTCATTTTTGCTTTCATTTGTCCTATGAAACTCCACATTTTTAAGTGGACCAGAATTTAAAAATTCCAAGTATCCTCACCAACCTAGTGAATATGCAAGACTTTATATGAATAATGTACTAGCATGAAGTAATAGTTTGGAACCACCCGAAACACTTACTCCTCCAATACTTCTTTGCTTTTTATACTTTAAGTGTAAAATTCCACCACAATACCAAAATTAGACTTTATAACTTAGCTAATGTATTATATACGTACCTAACTTTTGAAAAAAATAACTTGAAAACTACCTTATAATATTAAGCAAGTATTCTCTTATGGTTTATCTCCTCATACCTAACTTACTTAGACATAACTCATTTTATTATCACCAGCAGCAAATAAATGTGATAGGTGCACAACACACTATGCAACATGCTAGATGACCTTTAGACATTGTTACTACTCATCACCTCTACTAAGTTAAAATGATATACCTATGTTTCTATTTAAAATTCAATGGTTACTGTTTTAAAGTAATATAATCTCACAGTATTTCCTAGAAACGGATGGTAAGAAGGAAGCCAGAAAACCAAAAACTATAAGTTTAAGAGTCGGAGGGATTTCAAAAGCATTGTAGGCATACCTAATGTGTATCTCACCAGGATCAAGGCATTCCTGGTGGAGGCAAAATGTTCCATCTGTCTAGAAGGAGAAACTGATCACATGCTCAATGAATGACACTTATGGGTGATGAGGAAAGAACTCCTACAAACATGTGATGATAATAATCCTACATTAGATTCCAAATAATGTACTACTCCGTAACATTCTGATTCTTTCAATACCAACATAATTTTTTAAATAAATAAAAAGTTGAGTCAGGCTGGGAACAGATCATTCTCAATTATCCTAAAGAATAGGAGAAGATACCCTGGGGGTCAGGCATTACTCATCTTTTCCTCAATACATATATCCAGAGCTATTTTGCTTCTTAATGCAACCCAAGAGCAACGATGTGAAACATTAAGGACATTAAACTTCAGACATTCCAGAATGTTCCTCAGTGAGAATCCTCCAACATTTCCATTTAACAAAAAGATACTAGCAGGGAATGAAGGCTCTAGAATTTGAAAGGCATTATTTGAATAGAAAAAATAAGGCTGGATACAGTTGCTCCGAGCCAGCAGATCAATTCAGGCCAGGAGTTTAAGACTAGTCTGGCCAAACGGTGAAATCCCGTCTTCTACTAAAAGTACAAAAATTAGCTGGGCGTGGTGGAGCACACCTGTGATCTCAGCTACTTGGGAGGCTGAGGCATGAGAATTGCTTGAACCCAGGAGGCAGAGGTTGCAGTGAGCAGAGATTGTGCCATTGTACTCCAGCCCAGGCAATAGAGAGAGAAGAAAGAAAAAAGAAAAGAGAGAGAGAGAGGGAAGGAAGGAGGGAAAGGGAAGGAAAAGAAGGAAAAGAAAGGAGCCAGATGTGGCCAGATGCACGTATCTTTAATTTCAGCTACTGAGAAGGCTAAGGCAGGAGGACTGTTGAGCCCATGAATTTAAGTGCAGCCTGGGCAACACAACAAGACCCTGTATATTGAAAAAGTACATAGAATAAGCACTTCTTATAAGCAGTTACCTACAGGATAATCAAACTTTTTTTTGAGGCAGTCTCGCTCTATCAACAGGCTGGAGTGCAATGGCAGGATCTCAGCTTACTATAACCTCTGCCTCCAAGGTTCAAGCGATTCTCCTGCCTCAGTCTCACAAGTAGCTGGGACTACAGGTGCACATCACTATGCCCAGCTAATTTTTGCATTTTTAGTAGAGACGGGGCTTCACCACATTGGTCAGGATGGTCTTTATCTCTTGACCTCATGATCCACCCACTGGGGACTCCCTAAGTGCTGGGATTACAGGCGCACCCCACAGATGAACACTTCTTGTAAGCACCTACATACAGGATAGATAGAATGTTTATCTGGACAGTTAAGATAATAAAGCATGGCCGGTGGCTCATGCCTGTAATCCCAGCACTTTGGGAGGCCCAGGCAGGCGGATCACAAGGTCAGGAGATGGAGACCATCCTGGCTAACATGGTGAAATCCCGTCTGTACTAAAAATACAAAAAATTAGCCAGGCATGGTGGCATGTGCCTGTAGTCCCACCTATTCAGGAGATTGAGGCAGGAGACTTGAACCTGAGAACTGGAGGTTGCAGTGAGCTGAGACTGCACCACTGGACTCCAGCCTGGGCAACAGAGAAAGACTCTGTCTCAAAAAAAAAAAAAAAAAAAAAAAAAAAAGATAATAAAGCAAGAATGAGATGTTAAATGCAGAAAAGGCAGTATGGAAAAAGATAAATTATTTTCATTTAGAATGGTGTATGTAAGCCCTGCAAATTCTCAAACAACACCTCAGAGAATAGCAAGCACACAGAGAGCTTAGTTGGTCAATAACATACAAGAAGTATTTTATGCAATTATTTATTTTTACTTTCTTAAAAATTAGAGATGGGGTCTCACCATGTTGCTCAAGCTGGTCTCGAATTCCTGAGCTCAAGTGATCTACCCACATTAGCCTCCCAAAGACCTAGGATTACAGGTGCAAGCCACTGTGCTCAACTACAAAAAACTTAAGTATCCAAACTTAGTATCTCAAAATTATCAGTGTGCCTCTGAAAACACAATGCCTTCGACAGTGATTTTAAAAATTGTTCTGTGGTATTCTTTATAAAAACCCTAAACCCCAGTCTAATCATGAGAAAAACATCGGGTAAACCCAAGTTTAGGGGAGGGGAGTATGCTACCAGATACCTGACAGCACTTTTCTAGACTGTGATGGTAATGAAAAACAAGGGAAGACTGAGAAACTGTCACAGACCAAAGGAAACTGGGGAAGACATGGCAACTAAATACAATGTGGTAACTTGGATTCTGGAATAGAAAAGACATTAAAGAAAAACTGGCAAGTCTGGAATGTAGTTAATAGTGCCAATGTCAGTTTCTTTTTTCTTTTTCTTTTTTTTTTTTGAGATGGAGTCTCGCTCGTTGCCCAGGCTGGAGTGCAATGACCCAATCTCTGCTCACTGCAACCTCCACCTCCCAGTTTCAAGCAATTCTCCTGCCTCAGCCTCGGAGTATCTGGGATTACAGGCACCCACCATCATGCCCAGATAGTTTCTGTATTTTTAGTAGGGACAGGGTTTCATCATATTGGCCAGGCTGGTCTCGAACTGGTGACCTGTGATCTGCCTGCTGGGGCTTCCCAAAGTGCTGGGATTACAGGTGTGAGCCACCTTGGCCAACCTAGTTTCTTAGTTTTAACAAATGTACTGTAATAATGTAAAATGTTACTAATAAAATAACTGGGTGGAAAGTATACAGAAACTGTATCTTTGCGACTGCTGTGCAACTAAAATATACCAAAATAAAGTTTATTTAAAAAAAAAAAAAAAAAAACAAGCATGGGATAGTCACCTAATGGGCTACTACTCAGGAACACAAATAATCTACTGATAAAGGCAACAGGAATATTAAAAATGTGCTGAGTTAGAGGCCTTTTACACCAAAGAATGCATACTGTATGAGTCCATTTATATAGAAATTCCAGAACAAGCGAAGAGTCTGTTTTTTTTTTTTTTTAATCAAGATTGTGGTTGGCTCTGTGGTTAGTGGGATACGATTTGAAAAGACAAAACGTTTAAGGGTGTTGGCGATGTTCTACAACTTGGTAAGAGGTTTAGGTTACACAGCTGTATTTTTGTCAAAGCTCATCAAATTGCATACTTAAGACTGTGGATTCATACTGATGTGAACTTTTCCTTCTAAGATTTAAAAAAGAAATAAGCCGTACTGAGCCCTATTTAACATGGACATACTAAAGTTGGAGGGGTGAAGTGTTCTGGTGTCTCCAACTTACTTTGAAATGCATCAACAAATAAGGCAAAATGTTAACTGCAGAAACTAGGTGGAGGTATCATTCTTACCTTCTGATTGGAAATGTACGTAATAAAACCTTGGGGGAGAAAGGCACTGGCTACTTGATTTCACTTATCACCACCGATAATCATTTTCTTTTGGAGTCTATCTTTCCTACTTAAACTCCTTGGGCTTTCTTTTCATGATCAGCATATACACGCTGTCATATATGTAAAAGAAATTAATGAATTATGAGGGCCTTTCTAGACAATCAAGAGCTATACTTCTGCCAACCCTTGCTGTGTTTGATGTATTTCTACAACAACCTTTGCTGAGCACACAGAAATCCTCCCTCCTTGGAGTCCTTAAGATTACCACCCAGTCTGGGAAATCACCATAGAAACATGACGGGACACAGAACGAATATAAGCAAGATGCCACCACAAAATCCAGTTAAATGTGCTGAAACATCTTGGGACAGTAAACTGTATTCCCGACTGTGTAGGTTTCTGAATCAGCAACTTAAGTCTATGAAACACACTTTCAGGATGGATACAGTGTTAAGGGTTAGGACACGTCACCACCAATCATTGTTGGCAATCAAGACAGTACTTGATAAGCCACTCATCTACCAATCTCCCTCTTTCAGCCCAGGAATCGTGGCGCGGACGGAAAAACGAAGCCATGGTGACTAATCCTCAAGCCCCAGGAGGTGACTGGGGTGAGTGAAGGCGACTTGACCCAATCAGGAGCGCCGCAGGGGCGGAGCAGCAGCCTCGAGGCTTCCAGAAGGGGCCAAAGGCCTCTTGCTCGCTACCTGACACCGGGGCTTCCCCGCCGCCAGGCCCCGAGTGGCGTCAACTTTCCTCCACCAGAGGGGGACCGCGCTCCCCGCACCCCCCAGGAAATACGACTTCCTCTGCAGCTGTCACCAGAGGCCGGCGCGGGGCCCGCCCCGCTCCATTCATAATCAGGACCCCAGCCGTTGCAGCCCACGCGCCGCCCGCCGGCCAGCCGGGCTCTGCGAGACGAAGGAGGCGGCGGCGCAACGCGGTGTAGGGGCTGCGGGACCCCGGCCCCTAAGGGCTGCGGCCAGGCCCCCTCCCCGGAAACAGCAATGCACCACGGGAGAGGGGTGGGGGCCGCACGCCGCCAGGAGAGGATGACGACCCCCGGCGGCGAGACCCTCGCGCGCGGCCCCACTCGTACACGCCCCCTCGCCCCAACCGCGGTGGCTCCGGGTCGCCCGAGCGTCCGGCGGCAGCCCGAAGATCCCGAGGCTCGGCCCGCCGTCGCCGCCGCCGGGGGCACAGACAGCCGCCACACATGCCGCCGCCGCCATGTTCGAGGCGGCCGGCCGCGGGGCACTGCGGGGACTCCTGTGGGTGGCGGGGCCCAGCCGGAGCCCCCCGAGGTTGACCCCGCGTCCCAGACCCTCCCGCGCCCCTTGGCTCGGTACTCACGTGAGATAACGGCCCAAAGAGTCGGGTAAAGCGTCTTCTCTTTTTTGGCGGAATTTTTAAAGAGGGATGTGGTTACCTTGAGCAGAAATACCCAAGGCGGCCTGGGCCATAGGCTGCGGGAACGACGTGGGGGTAAAAGCGCGGCACCGACACCAGCTGTGCAGCAGTGGCGGCGGCGGCCGAAGGAGAGAAATAGAACAGCGCAAGCAAAAGAAGAAAGGCGCGGGCTGGGTGGGGAGAGGATTCGGACTCGTCACACCGCAGAACAGCAGAGAGAGAAAGGATGAGAAGAGGCAGAAAAGGCGACGACAGGAGAAAGAAAAGATAAACCTACGGCCGCAATGGGAGCCTGAGAATGTGAGAAGGCGGTGCCGCCGACGCCAGTATTTACATCAGGGGGCGTGGCCTGGTGACATCACAGCCGGCCGGACAGCCGCGCGAGCGGGGCGGAGCCCGGCTGTGGCCCTGAGAGAAGGGAGAGGACGGAAGAGGAAGGAGCGCTGAGCCCGGGAGAGAAAGGGGAGGGGGCGGCGCGCGACTGGGTAGTGCAGGTGCAGACTGGCCGGCCGCTTCCCGCTCTCCCGCGACTCGCAGCTCCCGGGCAGGCGGAGAGCGGCCGCACGGGTGTGGGTCGGGAGAGGGAGGCGGCTGGGCCAGAGTGCCCCGTCCGCCCGACCTCCCCCGACCCCCGCGCCCGCCGCGAGGCCCAGAGCATGATGAGCGGAGTCGGGCTCCATGCTGGCCGCGTTTGAGATCTGTCCTGGGCCTGAGGTGGCGCGACCCCTTTGCGGCCTACAGTGGGCGTGGGGGAAGCCTGTGGCGCGTCCGAGCCCTCCAGTCGAGCTCCCTTCGCTTTGTGAGGCCTGTAATCTACCCTGGGGACGGCCCTCCCAGGCTGAGGCGCCAGCACTCGGGGATGCGGTGCTTCTTTAGGGAAGCAAGTTCCTCGTGGCCAGAAAGGACCTGCCCAGCGTTCGAGTGTTAAAAGGGGTTGTGACCGCGTGAAAATGTCCTCAGTGCTCGTACGTTGCAATATGGTGCAGTGGAAATTTTTTAAAGGAATAGGGCTTTTGTCTTCATTTTTATAAAGGATTCGTGCAG
Source organism: Cheracebus regulus (assembly GCA_963574635.1). Taxonomy (NCBI): domain Eukaryota; kingdom Metazoa; phylum Chordata; class Mammalia; order Primates; family Pitheciidae; genus Cheracebus; species Cheracebus regulus. The sequence continues at coordinate 34,965 of CAUYQU010026989.1, read as the reverse complement.
TCAGCCCCAAACAGGACCAGAGTTGGCGAGGGAATTACTGATGTTACAAGCGCGCATTATTTCAGTACCCTAGGTGTCATTTTTGCGATCGTTTTAATTTTTCTACTCCACAACAGACTTTTTTACCAGGGGGTCGGAGATGATCTACATAGCTTTTAATTTATTTCCATCGTTTTCAAATGCCTTTGCACTAGTGAACGTGATCAGAGACCCTGAGTTCTCTTGTGCTACGCTTTGCAACCCAGACACAGCACAAATAGAATTTGAATTGGCACATCCCTCCAAAGTTAAGATCTTTGATATTAGGACCCTGACTTCCCCCCCCCGCCCCCCGCCCCCCTTCATTCTTCCAAACCCTCTGTGTACTTTGAGCAGCATTGTGGTTGATTAATAAATCATCAAACATGAAAGGAAGAAAGCGGCTTTTCTAAGTGGAAAGGCAGGATATCTTGCGAGACTGAACTGTAGTCTCTCAGATGAGAGAGTATTCGGTAGAAATCAGGAGCTGCGGACGCATTCCTGATTTTGTTTTTCCTTATTTTGCTCAGCTATATCTTGGCTCTATCTTTCATTTCTTGAAAGTTTTGTTCTATTTAGGGCCGGGCTCGGTGGCTCACGCCTGTAATCCCAGCACTTTGGGAAGCCGAGGTGGGCGGATCACGAGGTCAGGAAATTGAGACCATCCTGGCCAACATGGTGAAACCCGGCTCTACTAAAAATACAAAATCACCTGAACCTGGTGGCGCACGCCTGTAGTTCCAGCTACTTGGGAGACTGAGGCAGGAGAATTGCTTGAACCCAGGAGGCGGAGATTACAGTGAGCCGAGATCCTGCCACTGAACTACAGCCTGGGCGACAGTGCAAGACTCCATCTCAAAAAAGAAAAAAAGAAAGAAAGTTCTCTTCTATTCAGAACATTTAAAAGCACAGCAATTTCACTAGCCCCTCTCTGGTGGAAAAGGGAAAATAGCAATGAATACAACATTTGAAACTTTGCTTACAATCTAGCAGGGAAAATAAGACAGCGATACAAAATAACTAAATTGTTGACAGATACAAATAAAATGTTGCAAAGCCCTAGTGGAAGGAAGAGATGATTGCAGCTAAGTAAGAGAAAGGCTACTGGGGAAAGGTACAGAATGATTTTGAGAAAAGCCATTCCAAAGGTGCTTCCTGTTTCACTAAACTCGCCTGTTAGGTGATTTTGAGAGCAGATGTTCCAGTGTTCCAGGCAAGGGAAACATAAGAGAAGGCACAGAAGTGGGTGGGTTTAGAGAATTGTGAGTAACCTTTCTGGTTCTAGCATAGGGGCATGGCTACAAATGAGATTGAAAAGGTAGATTAGGGGACATCAAGATGACATTGGAGAAGGGAGGGGAGGGAGGGAGGGAGGGAGAAAAAAAGATGACATTGGAACTTGGACTTTATTCTGGAACCATATAAACAGGAACATGATAAAGATACGGGTTTTGGTTTTTGTTTATTTTTGTATGTCTTGTTTTTTGTTTTTGTTTTTTTGAGAATAGAGTCTCACTCTGTCAGTCAGGCTGGAGTGTAGTGGCGTGATCTCAGCTCACTGCAACCTTCCCCTCCTGGGTTCAAGCGATTCTCCTGCTTCAGCCTCCTGAGTAGCTTGGATTACAGGCACCTGCCACCATGCCTAATTTTTGTAGTTTTAGTAGAGATGGGGTTTCACCATCTTGGCCAGGCTGGTCTTGAACTCCTGACCTCGTGATCCACCCATCTTGGCCTCCCAAAGAGCTGGGATTACAGGTGTGAGCCACCGTGCCCAGCTAAAGATATGTTTTTTAAAAGATTACTCTGGCACCAGTGGATGGGATTGAAAAGAGGTAGAAAGTTTGGAAGGAAACTCTTACAGCGGTTTTGTGGGGTTTTTTTGGCTTGTCTTTTTTAGTACTAAGGGGACTGGGTGTAGTGGCTTACTTGGTGGCCTAGTGATGGCGTGGTGGCCTAGCACTTTGGGAGGCTGGGCAGATGGATCACTTGAGGCCAGTAGTTCAACAGCCTGCCCAACATAGCGAAACCTGCCTGCCCGCATAGCATAACCCTGTCTTTACTAAAACTACAAAATTAGCCAGGCATGCTAGTACATGCATGTAGTCCCAGCTACTTGAGAGGTGGTGGCACAGGAATTGCTTGAACCCAGGAGACAGAGGTTGCAGTGAGCTGTGATCATACCACTGCACTCCAGCCTGGGCAACAGAGCTGGACTCGGTCTCAAATAATAATAATTATTAATAATAAAATTACTAAGGGGATTCAGAATGGATGGGAAGGAAAAGGCACAGAGTAGAGGTAACTTGACTTTTAATAAGAAGGTGTCAAATGATTTGGGGATAGTAAGCTTATCAACAGGGAGAATTCTGGAGCTGTAAACAGAGGTAGAAATATAAGGACTCAGTTTGGAGGGAATAGATGAGCCTGGGGTTTTTTGCTTTTTGTGTGTGTGTGAGACAGCATGTCACTCTGTTGCTCAGGCTGAAGTGAGGAGGCACAATCTTGGCTCACTGCAACCTCCAGCTCCTGGGCCCAAGTGATCGTCCCACCTCAGCCTCTGGAGTAGCTGGAACTACTGGTGCAGCACCATGCCTGACTAATTTTTCTGTATTTTTTGTTAAGATAGGTCTTGCCATGTTGCCCAGATTGGTTTTAAACTTCTGGACTCAAGTAATCCACCCACTTTGGCCTTGGAAAATGCTGGGATTATAGGTGTGAGCCACCACACCAGGCCTGAGGCTGCTCTGATACAGAGTTTGAGCTGTTGAAGAAATTCAGGATTGGCTGGGTTCGTTGGCTTACACCTGTAATCCCAGCACTTTGGGAGGCCAAGATGGGTGGATCATGGGGTCAAGAGATCGAGTCCATCCTGGCCAACATGGTAAAACCCTGTCTCTACTACAAATACAAAAATTAGCCGGGCATGGTGGCACATGCCTGTAGTCCCAGCTACCCAGGAGGCTGAGGCAGGAGAATCACTTGAACCCAGTAGGCGGAGATTGCAGTGAGCTGAGATCACGCCACTGCACTCCAGCCTGGCAACAGAGCGAGACTTTATCTCAAAAAAAAAAAAAAAGGCTGGGCGTGGTGGCTCACACCTGTAATCCAAGAGCATTGGAGGCCAATATGGGCGGGTCACCTGAGGTTGAGAGTTCAAGACCAGCCTGACCAACATGGTGAAACCCTGTCTTTATTTAAAAAGAAAAAAGAAAGAAAAGGAAATAGAAATATCCAGGTAAAAATGGTCCAGAGGCCTTTAAAAATGAGGAGATATCGGACCCCTTGGGTGTAAATTTGGGAGCCTTTCCTACAGACATGATCATTAAGGAATTGTTGAGGTATACAAGAAAAGGGTCAAAGCACAGGATCTAGAGAATGCCAGAGAGAGAAGACAGCAGCAGGGAAGACCAAGAGGCCAAAGAAAATCACAATAGTACAATCCTGTGCTATTCAAGGAAGAGGGAGCTTATTCCAAAATGGAATGAGTGATCAGGGTTGTTATATCCTCAAACAGGTTGGAAAAGGGATTCTGATTTTGGCAAATGGCAAATCATTAGTAAACTCCAATCTCATATTAAGAAGTTTGGATTTATGGGCAACGTGCAGTTTCCATAGGCAGCTGCTCCTAAGCCTGGAGTGGTTCTCTGATGTATGTCCTTGTGATTCTTGGATCTTTCTCAGCTTTGTCCTCGATCCTGGCTGTGGGGGTGGTCTGTTTTCATCCCACTCCTCAGAAGGCTTCGAGTGCTCTTAGATGTTACTAGTCACCAGTGGTTACAGGCTTATGTGGAAGGGGCATGGTTCTAAAAAAAAAAAAAAAGAAGTTTGGGTTGATCGATGCAATAGGAACTATATGCCATAGGAACCTAACTCTTATTTAAATCAGTTAGTCTCTGGCAAAATTGATTTTGTCATACAGTACATGGTTTGACTTAAGTTATAGTTTCCAAGAACTATGGATGACATCAAGTGAAGATTTACTGTATTAAGTACGATTGTATATAGTAGATTATGGCATTGTAGCATTACACAGAATATTATTGCAGTCCAAACAGTTAGGAGTATATTGTGTTTTAGTTCTCTGCCAGCCCACAGAATTATTCAGAGAAACCAATAACATTTTGTTTTGAAATTCAAGGAGCATCTCACTTTCTTTTCATTTTTTTTTTTCTCCTCCTAAAGAGACAGGGTCTCACTCTGTTTCCCAGGCTGGAGTGCAGTGGCATGATTATAGCTCACTGCAGCCTTCAACTCCTAGACTCAAGCAATCATCTCACTTCAGCCTCTCAAATAGTTGGGACTACAGGTGTGCAACACCATGCCTAATTTTAAAAACTTTTTGTACACACAGGGTTTCACTATGTTGCTATAGAGCTAATCTCAAACTCCTGGGCTCAAGCAATCCTCCCACCTTAACTTCCCAAAACGTTGGGATTACAGGCCTGAGCCACCACACTCAGCCCATCTCACCTTCTTGATACTACAAAACCTTCCTCGGACCCCCTGTTTATTCTCTCTGCTCCCAAGTGCAGTCTCTATGTGGGCCTGTGTAGCTTATACATTTTCCTCCTCTTGTCTGGGGTAACGTGTAACTAATAAACTGTTGTCAATCTTTAAAGGAAAAAAAAGTTTGGGTTTATATTCCAAAGGCACTGGAAAGGTTTCAGTCATAGAAATGATTTGCATTTTAGAAAAGATGAGAAAGTAGGGCTGGGAAGATAAAATACTCTTAAGTTTTTGGCAGGGAGAACACATGAGAAGCCATTGTAGTCATTCATGGAGAATGGTAAGGGCCTGGAAAGAATTTTTTAATAACCTTTAACAGAGTAGTAGCAGTGGACTGGGAGAAATGGGAAGTTGTATAGGGTTGAGTGAAGAGCAGTTGAAGTCAGTGAATATTGACCTCTCTTTAAATGGATGATACTGGACTGGGGCCTAAGCCAACATCATTTACACCATGAAGCAACTCAATAACATTTATGTGCCCACATGATTAGTATTTGTGTACTAAAATTTAAAGAATAATGCTAGCTTTACATGAATACAATAAAACCTTGAAAACTATACTACAGGCCGGGCGTGGTGGCTCATGCCTGTAATCCCAGCACTTTGGGAGGCCAAGATGGGTGGATCACTAGAAGTCAGGAGTTTGAGACCAGCCTGGCTAACATGGTGAAACCCCATCTTTAAAAAAAAAAAAAAATTAAATAATGTAAAAAAAAGAAAAGAAAACTATACTGCATATAGACAACGAAGTGTAACTTTATTGGAATGATAGCTATCTAATGAGAATGATGTAATTTGGGGTTTGGGGTTTTGATTATTTTGCCAAGTTAGGTTACTCATACACAAATATGCAGGTAGTGCCACAAAAATACTATCATTAAATGGAGCCCTAAGTTAAAATGATGTAGTACTGTTCCTACTTAGATCACCTTGGTCCATTGATTCAAACTCATATGCTATTGTGCCAATAGATATGAAAGATTGAGTGAATTAGATGATTGATAAGGATAAGTTATATTGTTCTTTTTTTTCTTTTTTCTTTTTTTTTTAAATAGAGCCGGGGTTTCACTATGTTGGTCAGGCTAATCATGAATTCCTGACCTCAGGCGATCAACCTGCCTTTGCCTCCCAAAGTGCTGGGATTACAGGTGTGAGCCACCTCGCCTGGCCATACTGTTCTTTTAACTGAATAGAAAAAAATAATAGGTAAGGCTGGGCATGGTGGGTCATGCCTGTAGTCGTAGCACTTTGGAAGGCTGAGGTGGGAAGATCCCTTGAGCCTAATAGTTCAAGACTATCCTGGGCAACATGGTGAAATGTTGTTTGTACAAAAAATACAAAAATTAGCCAAGCATGGTGGTATGCACCTGTAGTCCTGACTCCTTGGGAGGCTGAGGCAGGAGAATCACTTGAAGAGCCCAGGAGGTTGAGGCTGCAGTGAGCTGGGATCGTGCCACTGCACTCCAGCCTGAGTGACAGAGCAAGACCCTGTCTCAAAAAGAAAAAAAAAAAAGCAAAAACAAAACAACAACAACAACAAAACAGCTGGGCATGGTGGCGGGCATCTGTAATCCCAGCTACTTGGGAGGTGGAGGCAGGAGAATTGCTTAAACCCAGGAGGCGGAGGTTGCAGTGAGCTGAGTTTAGACTATATACTGTTCTCTCACTTTTTTTTTTTTTTTTTTCAAAAATGGGGTTTCACCATGATGACCAGGGTGGTCTTGAACTCCTGACCTCAGGTGATCCACCCACCTCGGCCTCCCAAAGTGCTAGGATTACAGACGTGAGCCACCACGCCCGGCCTATTCTCTCTTTTAACTGAATAGATATAAAAAGCCTAAGAGATATTCCTTTATTTGCTGAGTACTTATTTGCTTTATTAAAATCCTGGCCGGGGAGGTGGCTCACACCTGTAATCCCAGTACTTTGGGAAGTCAAGGTGGGCAGATCACTTGAGGCCAGAAGTTCGAGAGCAGCCTGGCCAACATAGTGAAACCTCATCTTTACTAAAAACACACACACACGAAAAGTCAAAAATTAGCTGCAGTCCCAGCTACTCAGAAGGCTGAGGCACAAGAATCACTTGTAACCCAGAGGCAGAGGTTGCAGTGAGCCAAGACTGTGCTATTGCACTCCAGCCTGGGCAACACAGTGAGATTCTGTCTCAAAACACACACATACACACATATACACAAGTTCTTGGAGTAATTCTTTTTTCTTTTAAAAAATTTTTTGGGCTGGGTGCAATGGCTCACGCCTGTAATCCTAGCACTTTGGGAGGCCAAGGTGGGTGGATCACCTGAGGTTAGGAGTTCAAGACCAGCCTGGCCAACATGGTGAAACCCCATCTTAAAAAAAAAAAAAATTTGGAGGCAGAGTCTTGTACCTCAGCCTCCTGAGTACCTGGGATTAGAGGCATATGCTAACATGCCTGGTTAATTTTTGTATTTTTATATTTTTATAGAGATGGGGTTTCATCATGTTGGCCAGGCTGGTCTCGAACTCCTGACCTCAAGTGATCTGCCCACCTTGGCCTCCCAAAGTTCTGGGATTATAGGCCTGAGGCACTGCTCTGGCCTGGAGTTGTAATTTCTTTACCTGGGTTGGCTTTCACCTCAGATGAGAAATCATTTTATTTATTGTCATGTTTAATTCTTTTCACAAAATGTAGCACTAGGTCAATAGGGTTCTATGCCATTTCAGTCTAGAGGTGCCCTGCATCCTAGCAGGCTCATATCCATCACCTGTATCTTTGTCCACAGGATAATTTAACCTATGGAATGGTGTGCATGGCAAACAAAGGGTGATAGAGTCCAGAGTAAAATCCACATGTAAGGGAAAAGAAAAACATTTTTCCTATTTTCATTTCAGTGGCCCTGTATGCCAGTAGATGAGGGTCAGCATTTTCCCTCTTCTGAGTGACTTGGGAGATTTCTGCAATAACCAAGTCATAAGCATACACTGATAGCTTTTATTACTTCCAGAAACAACAAATTACTCACTGTTGATTTAAGAGGACGGCTTTAGAAACCTCTCTAAGAAGCCAAAGCAAGAATCCAGTTTTACAAGTTAAATGTAACTTAGGTGATCTGTAGGAAAAATTTATGATTTTTCTCTACTTTCACACCACAACAACAACAACACGAGAAGAATTCTGTGACCAAATGTGAGTTTTGTTTTATTTTGTTTTTTGTTTTTTTCCCCATGCAAGAAGCAGCAGATACCAGCTGGGTGTCCTCATTCAGTTCTGACGCTATCTACCTGAAGATACTGTCAGAACCCATAGGTTGAGGGCTCAGTCCTCAAGACTGCCCACCCCCAACTCCATTCATTAATTCCAGGCCTCCAGAACTTCTGACCTACAGGCTTCAAGTTGGGGTTCCCATGACCTCCTCTTTGAGTTCAATTAATTTGCTAATGTGGCTCAGAGAACTCTGGGAAACACATACCCATATTTACTGATTTGTTATAAAGGATGCAAACGAAGAGACACATAGGGCAAGATATGGGGGAAGGGACTTGTAACTTCCATGCCTGCCCTGGGCCAGCCACTCTCCAGGAACCTCCCTGTGTTCAACTATCTGGAAGTTCTCTGAACTCAGTTCTCTTGGGTGTTTATGGAGGCTTCTTGGCATCAGCATTCCTTTCCCCAGGGTATAGGGCAGACCCTTTCTGAGAAAGCTCTTAAAACCCACAATCAGAAAGATAGATTAGAGTCCTGCCTTAGGGCAGGTGAAAGGAGTGCAGGAGGTCAGAGGCCTGCTCTTGAGGCTTAACACACCTCACATTATAACAAAAGATTATAACAAGGGCTATAGGAATTATGAGCCAGGAATTATGAATAAAAACCAATGTATATAGCGTAACACCGCAGATGATTAGAATAAACAATGGACAGATCCACGAGCTTGCTTTAGAATTTGGTAAATCCTTGTGACATATTTCATTTTCACTTGCATTTTCTGATGCAAGTATATTGTTTATTGGATAATATATTGTAAGATAGGTTTGTATCTCTCTATCTCAAAATAGCTACCTGGAGGCCAGCCTAAAATTTTGTTTAACAGCTTAGAAAATGGGAGCTCTGAGGTTGAGTCTTGTTGGGTTTGAACTGTGATTTACTATATATTCTTTAATAATGTAGGCGGGATGCTGTCACATGAGCTAATTCTGCTTCCTAAATGAGTATTGATAATGGTAACTGCAGGCTGCATTTTATTAAATGAGACTTTTAAGATTACTTTGTCATTTAATTTGATGTTTTGCAAGTTTGCTTGTTAACCTTTTTATCAATCTAAATTTTCAAGACCAGTCTGGCCAATATTGTGAAACTCCATCTTTACCAAAAAATAAAAATAAAAAATAGTTGGACATGGTGGCATTTGCCTGTAATCCCAGCTACTTGGGAGGCTGAGGCACGAGAATTGTTTGAACCCAGAAGGTGGAGGTTGCAGTGAACTGAGATGGTGCTGTTGTACTCCAGCCTGGTAGTTGACAGAGTGAGACCTTGTCTCAGGAAAAAAAAAAAAAAAAAAAGATTATCCAGTCACCTATAGTATAACAGCAGTTAAAGACCTCAGTCAGTCCTAGCTGTACGTGGCTAAGTGACTTAACTGTAAACCACCTCCATTTCTTTCAGAAAATGTATTTTCTATTCCTCTGGAAGTACTTTCCCCCGCTACACCCTGAGTTCTGTTGTGAGCTGTCATCATAACCTGGGCCAACCAGACTAAAATAAGGGCTGACAGCTTCTTATCTTGCCCAATCTTGGGAGTCGGTGCAGCTCAATAATGATTGGCACGTGTTTGATTCAAACCATTCTTTCCCTGGGATTTTTCTATTAATACATGGTTGGAGGAAGGAGGACTTGAAGAGGGACTCATTTTTTCCCTGGCTCAACTTATGACAATATGAGTCAGGAGCTGCCAGTAACTGGGGTCCCAGAAGAAACTAATGTGAGAAGATGAACCCACCACTTGTCATCATAAGGGGTGGGTCAGCATTCCAGTGGTCCCATTTTTCTTGCTCTTCAGTTATGCACACAAAGAAATTTTTCTTTTTTATCTAAGGCAAGTCTAGCTAGCTTTCTGTCACTTGCAACCAAAAGTCCAGGTCTATACAAGAGAGAGAAACAAAAAGATATTTAGATTCAAAAAGTCAGTTGCACAAGTACAAGACACAAGAAGCTTGACTGTTGACAGTTTACATAGTACCTACAAATATTAGTTAACCACAAGCCTGCCATGAACCAATGAAGGCACAGAATTGCTTAAAACAAAACAAAACTTGAATCCAATTTGGATTGCAATAGTAAAAGTATAGGTCAGAAGGGAGGTAGCAGTTTCATTTACTATGTTTGGTCAGATCCTTGTAGCTTTTCTGTTTGGGGAAAAGTTGTGTTGTTGTAAAGTTCTAGACAGCACATTGTACAGGAGAATGAAAACTAGATGGTTTGGAGGAGGACAGCCATAAAGGTGAGGAGATTTAGGGGAATAAATGCATTATTAGTAATGATAAAAATTCTAGAGAAAGATTGGTGGAAAATAACAAGGGACATGGAAAAAACTAAAAGCAAAAGCTACCATCTTTAAACACAAGTATCAGGCACTGTGCTTATGTACTTTATGTTGTTATTTAATCCTCAGTAAGCTTCTCATGCAGACAGGTCTTACTATGCCCATTTTACAGATGAGAAAACAGAAGTACAGTGAAGTTATGTAATTTGCTCAAGGTCACCTGGCTAGACAGAGAGGGTCCACATTCATATCCAAACATGTCTAATGCTCAAAGCCAAGCCCTCTAGCTATACCACCTCTTTGGATAACTTTCACTGAAGAATATATCAAGCTCTGACAGGTACATGAAATAAATTAGCATCAGTGCAGACAGAGCTAGGAGAACCAGTGGTTCCCTCAGCCAGACAGGCTATCTTGTCTCTCCCTCTGAGTTTCCATGAGGTTTGGTTTGTGCCTTTCTAATGCCCTTTGAATTTCTTTCTTCTTTTTTTTGTTTTTTGTTTTTATCTGGTCTAAAACATCCTGTTACAGCATGCCCTTTGAATTTCTTGTCTGATATTGTTATATTATTTTTCTTTTTTCTTTTCTTTCTCTCTCTCTCTCTCTCTTTTTTTTTTTTTGAGAAGACAGGGTCTCGACTGGGCGCAGTGGCTTATGCCTGTAATCCTAGCACTTTGGGAGGCCGAGGTGGGTGGATCACCTGAGGTCAGGAGTTCAAGACCAGCCTGGCCATCATGGTGAAACCCCATCTTTAAAAAAAAAAAAAAGAGAGAGACAAAGTCTCGCTGGAGTGCAGGGTCTCACTGGAGTGCAGTGGCTATTCACAGGCACAATCCCACTACTGATCAGCATGGGAGTATTGACCTGCTCCATTTCTGACCTGGGCCAGTTCACCCCTCCTTAGGCAAATTGGTGGTCCCCTGATCCCGGGAGGTCACCGTATTGATGCCGAACTTAGTGTGGAAACCCAATCAGTATATGACACTACAGCCCAGAACTCCTGGGCTCAAGCAATCCTCCCACCTCAGCCTCCTGAGTAGCTGGGACTACAGGCATGTGCACTGCACTCGGCTGTTATATTATTGTCTAAACTCTGTGAACAAGGTATTCAGTTTCTTTAGGGCAAAAACTTTGGATTTTTTTTTTTTTTTTTTTTTTTTTTTTTTAAATCTCACAGAACACTCAATACAGTGCCTTGTACACAGACTTCTAGTGACTTCCTGACCATGGGGTAACCAACTCACAATGGAATGGGATGTCTCATGGAGCAGAAAGCTATTATGTCACTAGATTTGTTCAGAAATACAGAGGGAATGTCTACATTGAATGTTGGACCAGAGGAACTAAACTTTTTACTTCCTTAACCTCAGTGTTCATTACATATTACATTTTTCAAAATGTAATAAGCTTTAACTTTAAATATGATGATTGCATATTCACAAATAAAGAAGTTGTATTTCTTTATAATGCCCTGCTTATCTATACTAAAATTACGATACCTTTTAATCAGTGTTGGCCACTTTATTGATTTTTCCTCCTCCTCTGTAGGAGGAGGCTGTAGGAAATCAGCAGCCTACAATAGAAAAAAAAATGCCTATGGCTGGGCGCAGTGGCTCACACCTGTAATCCCAGCACTTTGGGAGGCCAAGGCAGGTGGATCACTTGAGGCCAGATCGAGACCAGCCTGGCCAACATGGCAAAACCCTTCTCTACTTAAAAAATACAAAAATTGCCAGGCGCAGTGGCTCACACCTGTAATCCCAGCACTTTGGGAGGCTGAAGTGGGCAGATTACCTGAGGTCAGATGTTAAAGACTAGCCTGGCCAACATGATGAAACCCCATCTCTACAAAATACAGAAAAATAAGCTGGGCATGGTGGTGTTTACCTGTAGTCCCAGCTACTCAGGAAGCTGAGGCAAGAGAATCACTTGAAACTGGGAGGCAGAGGTTGCAGTGAGCCGAGATCATGCCACTGCACTCCAGCCTGGACAACAGAGTGAGACTCTGTTGTCTCTCAAAAAGAAAGAAAGTAGGAAAGAAGGGAAAGAAAGAAAGAAAACTCTTGTATTGACAGGACACGATGGCTCGTGCCTGTATTCCCAACACTTTGGGAGGCCAAGGTAGATGGATAGCTTGAGCTCAGGAGTTCAAGACCAGCCTAGGCAACAGGACGAAACCCTGTCTCTACCAATAATACAGAAATTAGCTGGGAGTGGTGGGGTATGCCTGTGGTCCCAGCTACTTGGGAGGCTGAGGTAGAAGGATTGCTTGAGCCCAGGAGGTCAAGGCTGTAGTTAGCTATAATCATTCCACTGCACTCCAGCCTGGGCAACATAGTGAGACCTTGTCTCAAAAAAAAAAAAAAGGCTGGGGGGAGGGGTGCTGAGTGTGGTGGCACATGCCTGTAATCCCAGCTACCGGGGAGGCTGAGGCAGGAGAATTGCTTGAACCCAGGAGGAGGAGGTTGCAGTGAGCTGAGATCACACCACTACTCCGGCTTGGGTGACAGAGCTGTTTTTTTGAGACTCTGTCTCAAAACAAACAAACAAAACATGCCTAATTTGAGAGAAATTTATATATTTTAAGTTTTTAGTCAGGAAAGTGAAAATGAACTGTCAAAAATGGGATGTTTTATATTTATTTTTGTTCCTAGTTACTAAGACAAGAGTGCTATTCAAAGGAAGTGAATGAATAGAAAATGGGCGACACTATAATAGTATAACATCAAGAATGCTTAAAAAAACAGTCTCAGAATTGTTCTTTGTCCACAAAACAATGGTGCTTAACAATATATTGGTTCCTAAATCAAATTTCCAGCTGCCAGCAGCCACCCTTGAGTGGGAGGTGATATAGCGCAAGCAAGTCAGTTGCAGCATGCCTCCTGCTTTCCAGGCAGCAAAACCACTGGCAGCAGAGCTACAGGTCTGTTGAGCACTTGGATCCAACATTCTACTGCTCATAGTGCCATAAAATCATGAACTAAACCTTTTAATTGTTAGAGAACAATGGTTGGAAAAGCAAAATCAATGTTCTTCCAGATGGTATGAACTGACATTACTTGGGGTCTCCACTGCTGCTTGCTCCTGCCCTCTGATTGCTTAGATCTTGGGGAGCCTCGTTAGATGGGTCAAAGCCTGTATAATCTGACAGCCTCAGTGAGCAAGCCAGATTTGCAGGGGAGAATATGGGACAACATATTCTATAGCGATGGCCTTACTATTAGGAGAGAAGCTATTGGGAAACCTACTTCATGTTCTGTCATTTTTGCCATTTTGGAAAACTGCCAAACCTGCTTATTTGAAGTTCATTCAGATTCTTCTTCATTTTAAGCTTCCAGAATACCAAATCAAAATGTGAGGAAATCAGGAGGTACTAGAATGTGTGGCAAATATGGGGGCCTTCAAAGCTCACAGAATTAATCAAATTAACAATAAAAAATACAACTAGAATTTCAGCTTTATCATAATGGCCATGAAAATGTGAGAATAGCCTGTGTGTTTTTCCTAGATACATTCTAAATTGTACTGTTAAAGAAACTTCTGAACTATTACCTGTAAGTTTTTAGTTGGTCATTGGGCTCATAAAAATATTTTTAGAAAACAGATGAAACAGCCAGGCATGGTGGCTCATGCGTGTAATTCCAGCACTTTGGGAGACTGAGACAGGCAGATCACATGAGGTCAGGAGTTTACCAGCCTGGCCAACATGGTGAAACCCCATCTCTACTAAAAATATAAAAATTAGCCAGGTGTGGTGGTGGGTGCCTGTAATCCCAGCTACTCAGTAGGCTGAGGCAGGAGAATTGCTTGAACTCAGGAGGTAGAGGTTGCAGTGAGCCAAGATCACATCATTACATTCCAGCCTGAGCAACAAGAGGGAAACTCTATCTCAAAAAAAGAAAAATAAATCAGATGAAACTTAGGAGTGCTAATTTAGTGAAATGGCTGTCAAGATCTGGCAGACTGCTGGGTGCCATGGCTCGTGCCTGTAATCCCAGCTTTTTGGGAGGCCAAAGTAGGAGGATTGCTTGCTTAAGCCAGGAGTTCAAGACCAGCTTGGACACATTGTGAGACCCCATCTCCATGAAAAAAATAAAAATTAGCTGGGCATGTTGGTACACACCTGTAGTCCCAGCTGCTGGGCAGGCTGAAGTAGGAGGATCAACTGAGCCCAGGAGGTTGAGGATGTGTTGTAGTGTGTTATGATTGCACCATTGCACTCCAGCCTGGTTGACAGAGTGAGACCCTCTTTCAAAAAGAAAAAAGAAAAAAATGAGCCGGTAACTGAGTTAGATTATTAGGATTTCTTTTTTTTTTTTTTTCCTAAAGATGGGTTTCACCATGATGACCAGGCTGGTCTTGAACTCCTGACCTCAGGTTTATCCACCCACCTCGGCCTCCCAAAGTGCTAGGATTACAGGTGTGAGCCACCGTGCCTGGCGATTCTTAGGATTTCTAAAGATATATTTGAAATAAAATTATAAAATCCTATGAGTTGCTCAATATTTCATATTTTAATAAGATTGGAGATTTTTCAAATTATGAAATATTTTCTTCATGTCCGTGGTATTTTCACTCAGCCTTAAAAATCAGTACCAAAAAACGCCAATCCAAATTATAATCATTGGATAACCTTTGAACTTTCCCGTCTTGTCTCCTGATAACCTGCTGTTTATTCTTTAAAAATCGGCATAAACATAATTTTTCTCTATGGAAATTTCCATGAATTTTTCCCATAGGTAAAGTTATTTTTGCCTTCCTTGTGCCCAAATTCTGTCTGTCCTAGCTCAGTGAATTCAGTATTTATTGAATTGCCCAGCATGGGTGAACTAATTACAAAAATGAAGACATAGTATTGCTATGGTTTGAATGTCCTCTTCCAAACTCATGCTGAAACTTAACCCCTCATGTGACAGTATTGAGAGGTGGGGCCTTTAAGAGGATTAATAAATTCATTGATTAATAGATTAATGGCTTAATGGATTAATAGATTATCAAGGGAGAGAAACTCATGGTTTTATAACAAGAAGAAAAGAGACCTAGCTAGCATGTGAGAGCACGCTCTGCCCCTCACTGTGTGATGCCCTCCACTACCTCAGAACACTGCAGAGTCACCAGAAAGAAAGCTCTCACCAGATTTGGCCCCTCAACCTTAGGCTTCCCAGCCTCCAAAGTTGTGAGAACTAAATTTCATTTCTTGTAAATTACCCAGTTTCAGGCCAGGTGTGGTGGCTCACTCCGACAATCCCAACACTTTGGGAGGCTGAGGCAGGAGATTGCTTGAGGCCAGGAGGAGTTAGAAACCGGCCTAGTCAACATAGCAAGACTCTGTCTCTACAAAACAAAAATTAAAAATTTTAAAGTAGCTTAGATATGGTGGTGTGCACCTGTAGACCCAGCTACTCAGGAGACTGAGGCAGAGGATTACTTGAGCCTAGGAGTTTGAGGCTGCAGTTTGAGGCTGCACTCCAGCCTAGGTGAGACAGCAAGACCCTATCACTAAATAAATAAATAACCAATCCAGTTTCAGGTATTGTTATAAGCAACAAAACATAGACTAAGATATCTAAGAATATAACTGTTAGATATTGTGGCAGGCATCCTCTACCATGGTCCCCAATGATCCCCCCTTTTGGTGTATAATGTCTTCTCCTTGAATATGGGCTGGACTTACTGGGTTGTTTCTAATGAATAAAATTTGGCAAAGGTGATGGAATGTCACTTTTGAGATTAGGTTATAAACCAGCTAGGGCTTTTTCTTGAGCACCTTCTCTCTCACACACACACTCTCACTGTGAAGGGAGCCAGTTGCCATATTGGGAGTGTCCTCTGAAGGGGTCTGCATGCCAAGGAACCGATGTTTCCAGCCAGCAGCCAGCAAGAACTGCAGGCCTTGTAAATGAGCTTGGAAGCAAATCCTCCCTCACTCAAGCCTTGATATGACTACAGCCTGAGACCTAGAGGTCAGTAAATTGTCAACTTTGTATAGCTAGCCAATAGCAGAGCCAAAATTCCTGTCTCTCAAACTCAATATTTTTTCATCTATAAAATGTGATAGTTGTTCCACATGGCCAGATGCAAAGTGTCATTTAGCTATGAGTCTAATGAATCTAGGTCCCAAACTAAGTTCCTCATTGTCCCCTCCTTCTCCCTACACTGATCCTCTTCTTTCTTTCTTTCTTTTTTTTTTTAAAGAGATGGGGTTTCTCCATGTTGGCCTGGCTGGCCTTGAACTCCTGACCTTAGGTGATCCGCCCACCTCAGCCTCCCAAAGTGCTGGGATTACAGGTGTGAGCCACCATGCCCGGCCTTTGTTTTTTTTTTCTTCTTCTTTTTTTTGGTTCTCTTCTTTCAGGCTCCCTGCTCATGTTTTTTTTTTTTCTTTCTTTCTTGTTTTCCTTTATTTCTTTTTTCTCCCCTGCCCATGTTCTTGATTAACTCTCTAATCAGCCAGACTCAAAATTTTGAAAATTTTAACACCCTGTTTTCTTCTACCCCTCACATATAAAATGAGTTCTGTATGGTTTTATCTTGAAATCATCTTTTTCTTCTCCCTGGTTCAAGCTTCCACCATATCATGTTTGGATAGTTGAAAACCTACAGAGTGTCCAATTTTTCCTGACCCAATCCACTTTGCATGGATTCTTCTCACTAATCTTCAAATGCTATTTTCATCAATTCCTCCAAAAACCATAATGAGCCCCTGTGTCTTATAAATCATGTCCCACTCCTTTCCTGGCTTAGTTCCCCAAAAGCCAGCACCACCCTTGGGAGCCAGCCTTCTAATCCCCAATACAAACCTTCTGCTTCAGTTTGTCTGGCTTGCTCTTGGGCCCTTGAGTTTTCCATGCTACTGTCTGCCTCTGGGACTTTGTATTGTCTTTGGATTGTTGTTTACCCAAATTCTGCCATCCATAGCATCCCAGCTAAATTGAACATCCTGCTCAGATCCCAAGAGGCCTGTTTCATAGGTCTTTCTAGGCCCTTAAGGACTACTCTTCCCCTTTAAACTTCCCTATTCCCTTTCCATACAAGTACCTAAAATGTAAGTGTCCCCACTCATCCATCTTATCCTGTACACTGGTCCCCAGACCACCTTGTGCCTCCCTAAACTCATTCCCCCACTGCTTCATCCCTCCTCACACCTTTCTGCTATACTCTCTCTAGCCCCCATTTTATGGAGAGCAAACCATCCTACATCCCCAGCCTGTTTCCCACTCCTTGCCTTAACTGAAACTTGGCTATCTTACAAGAACATAGCTTCCCCTGCTGCTGTCTTGAATTGAGGGGTGTTTACTTTACCAGTCTTCATATACTGAAGGGTTGGGAGCAGGGTTGGCCTTCACCCAGCTTCACAATGCTACTGCCACACCATTGCTCTGAAAATAAATAAAAGATTAAGCCAGCTGGCATGCCCGCCCCCAATCTGTCCATGCCTGTATCATCTAACACCTTCCTGTCACTCCTACGATGATTTTTTTTTTAAAGACACCTGGTTTATAATCTTTCTCTCCTACGTTAAAGATCCTAAATTACAGCTTTAAAACAATATTTTTTATTATTCTTTCTCCTTAAATATATACTATAATAGGCCATGCAGGGTGGCTCACACCTGTAATCCCAGTGCTGAAGGGCTGAAGCAGGAGATTGCTTGAGGCCAGGAGTTTGAGATGAGCCTAGACAACATAGCAAGACCCCAAATCTACAAAAAATAAATAGTAAAAAAATTAGCCTTGCAGGATGGCACATGCTTGCAGTCCCAGCTACGAGGAAGGCTGAAGTGGGAGGATCGCTTGAGCCCACTTCGAGGCTGCAGTGAGTTATGATCACACCTGTAAATAGCCACTGCACTTCATCCTGGACAACAGAGTGAAACTATCTTTTAACAGAAGTACTATAGGGCTGGGCATGGGGGCTCACACCCGTAATCCCAGCACTTTGGGAGGCTGAGGTGGGCAGATCATGAGGTCAGGAGTTTGAAACCAGCCTGGCCAACATGGTGAAACCCAGTCTCTACTTAAAAAAAAAAAATAGCTGGGCATAGTGTCAGGTACCTGTAATCTCAGCTACTCGGGAGGCTGAGGGAAGAGAATTGTTTGAACCCAGGAGGCAGAGGTTGCAGTGAGCCGAGATCGTACCATTGTACTCCAGCCTGGGTGACAGGGCAAGACTCCATCTCAAAAAAAAAACAAGTACTACAATAAAATCCCTCTAGAATCTTATCTATCCACACCCTACTCCAGTGATGACCACCATGCCCAGCTTGGTGTGTACACTTCTGAAACTGCAGTCTTGAATCTACTTTAGAAGTCATTGTCTTTGGCTGGGCACGGTGGCCGCCTGTAATCCCAGCACTCTGGGAGGCGGAGGCGGGCGGATCACCTGAGGTTAGGAGTTCAAGACCAGCATGACCAACATGGTGAAACCCTGTCTTTAAAAAAAAAAAAATTAAAAAAAAAAAAAGAAGTCATTGTCTTTGTGGATTACCTTTAGAGCACCCTACCCTTCCTGCACTTTTATCTGCTCAACTCCAGGAACCTTCACCTGCCCTCAGCTATTCTCTATTAGAGGTCTTAAACTCCAGCCTTCCTCCCTCTAACTACAACCTCCTTTCCCTATAATTGCCTCATGCTGTCCCCACACCGGATTTTGAGGTGTAATCACCCAATCTTTTCTTTTTAATTAAGCTGAAATTGACATAACATACAATTAACCATTTTAAAGTATACAGTTCAGTGGCATTTAGTGCATTCCAAGTGCTGTGTAAATACTATACTACCCAGTCTACAGAGTCAATGCAATCCCTATGAAAATCTCCATTTTTTTTTTTTTTTTTGCAGAAATAGAAAAACTCATCCTAAAATTTATATAAAATCTCGGCTGGGCGTGGTGGCTCATGCCTGTAATCCCAGAACTTTGGGAGGCCAAGGCGGGCAGATCACAAAGTCAGGAGATCGAGACCATCCTGGCCAACATGGTGAAACCCCGTCTCTACAAAAAAAAGAAAAAGAAAAAAAAGAAATCTCAAGAGACCCTGAATAGCCAAAACAACTGATGAACAAAGAGGGTTCACACTTTCTGATTTCAAAACTTACTACAAATCTGCAGTAGTCAAAACAGTATGGTACTGGTGTAAGGGCAAATAGAACAATGGAATAGAATAGAGAGCCCAGAAATAAACCCTCACACATATGGTCAATTGATTTTCAAGAAGGGTGCCAAGACCATTCAATGGGGGAAAGGACAGTCTTTGTAACAAATGGTGCTGGGGAAACTGCATATCCTATGCAAAACAATGAAGTCGGATTCTTACCTTACACAATATATGAAAATTAACTCAAAATGGATCAAAGATCTCAACATAAGACCCAATCTTAGAAGAAAACACAGGAGAAAATATGACATTGGATTTGGCAACAATTTATTGGATATGATACCAAAGACGCAGGTAGCAAAAGAAAAAAACAGTGGACCCCATGGAAACTAAAAACTTTTGTGCATCAAAAGACACTATCAACAGGGTAAAAAGACAACTTATATAATGGGAGAACATATCTGCAAATCATATATCTGATAAGGGATATGTTTGGGATATTTCCAGTATATATAAATTACTTTTTAAAACAAAAATATACTATTCTTGTGAGGTAAAAGATAATTAAAATATAGAAGTTTGCTCTCTCTTTTTCTCTCTATATATGCATTTGTATATGTGTGTATGTGCACATTCAGATAGACCCCAACTTATGATGGTTTGACATGATTTTTCAACTTTATGATGGGTTTATTAGGGTAGTAAATGCATTTTCTTTTTTTTCTTTTTTTTTTTTTGAGACAGAGTTTCGCTCTTGTTACCCAGGCTGGAGTACAGTGGCACAATCTCGGCTCACCGCAACCTCTGCCTCCTGGGTTCAAGCAGTTATCTTGCCTCAGCCTCCCGAGTAGCTGGGACTACAGGCGCACACCACCATGCCCAGCTAATTTTTGTATTTTTAGTAGAGATGGGGTTTCACCATGTTGACCAGGATGGTCTCGATCTCTTGACCTCATGATCTGCCTGCCTTGGCCTCCCAAAGTGCTAGAATTATAGGCGTGAGCCACCGCGTCCCGCCGTAAATGCATTTTTGACTGACACTGTTTTCCATTTACAGTGGGTTTATTGGGATGTCTTCCCATTCTAAGCTGAGCATCATTTGTTTTATAGAATATATCTGTAGAGGAAGACATTTATAAACTTCATGAGATTAGGGGCCACATCTGGCTTCTGTAACATTTTTTCCCACAGTGCCTTGTAACAAGATTTTGACCCACAGTAAGTTTCCAATAATTTTAAAAATAAAATGAATGACAGAGAAATAATATTCTGTCTAATCCCTATATTACCACCAGCATTATTTTTCTAAAATTCCGATCTGATTGTGCTGTTTCTTGTTTAGAAATCTTGTGCGACCTCACAGTGCCTTCAGAATCTGGTGTGAACTCCTTAGATGGTAAGCAGACCTTCCTTCCATCTGTTCTCACCCTCAGCCCCTACATGGTACAGTGAAGGAGTGGCTTCAGTCTTCATGTACCTTGGTAAAACAAGGACAATAGAGACTACCTCAAGGATTATTGAAAGGATTAAATGAGGCCGGGTGTGGTGGCTCATGCCTGTAATCCCAGCTCTTTGGGTGGCAGAGGTGAGCAGATCACTTGAGCTCAGGAGTTTGAGACCAGCCTGGCCAACACGGTGAAACCCGAAGTCTACTAAAAATACAAAAGTTACCCAGGTGTGGTGGCATGTGCTTGTAATCCCAACTACTCAGGAGGCTGAGGCAGGAGAATTGCTTGAACCCAGGAGATGGTGGTTAGAGAGGTTGTAGTGAGCCGAGATGGCATCACTGCACTCCAACCTAGGTGAGCCAGTAAGACTTTGTCTCAAAAACAAAACAAAACAAAACACTGATTAAATGAGGTGTCACCTGAAAATGTCCAGTGTACTAGCTGGGATGAGTCAATTAACACTTTTCCTTTTCACCCTCCTGCATGCTGCTCTTCAGCACACTATACTGTTCTCCCTTTCAGAGTGTACATGTAACTTCACTTCTCCAATTTTTGCTCATGCTTTCCCCGCTGCTTCGTGTGTGTCTTCCCCGTCTTCCACCTCTCTCTATAAAAATTAAATGAATACTTCAAGACAAGTCTCAAATTGCACTTAGTAAATGCTGTCTGACTCCCCCAGGAGGGCTTCTTTTTTTATGCTTTCATGTAATTTTATGACTATTTCTAAGAAACTTTCATGGAGTATCTTATATTACAGTGATTTGTGGACATAACTTGTAGACATATGTATGTTTCTTTCTTTCTTTCTTTCTTTTGTTTAAAGATAGGGTTTCACCATGTTGGTCAGGCTGGTCTTGAACTCCCAACCTCAAGTGATCCGCCCACCTTGGCCTCCAAAGTGCTTGGATTATAAGCATGAGCCACTGCGCCCTGCCATATGTATGTTTCTTAAGAGCCCAACACAATATTAATTAAACTGAGTTGATTTTGTTGACTAGGAAATTTGGATCTTAAATCTCATAACCGAAATACATCATGAAATCATCCAAAGCACACTCTCTCTATAAATAGTTCCTCTCTTTATGTGATAACACCCAGCCTGGCAATATAGCACCCTTGCCACCCACGGCTCTCTGGAAGATACAGCTGTACAAGATAACATGAGATAATGTGACTTCTAGGGATGGGTGATGGTAGTGGTGTGGGGAAGCCTATTATTGCTTGGACCATTATCAAACACGCCTGACCCACCTGAGCAGATTATTTGCTCAGAAATGACTTGTATAGCCCAGGTTATCTCAGAGAAGCCAGGCTGGTTCATGAAGAAGTTGTTTAGTGTGTATTGCCAATTGATTGTGAGTACTGGAGCTCAGTGGTCCTCTGGTCTAGATCTAGGAAGAGCAGCCATGTTGTGCCTCACACAGGATGGAGGAGCAGAGAAAGAGAGACAGAATGTGGGAGAGGCTGGAACTGACTCAGAAGCAAAGACAAGGGGGACACAGAGGGACAAACCACCCTATCCCTGAGAACTCCCCAGTTCTCTGGCCAATTTGAATGAAACCCAGCAACTCTGTGTTCCATCCTTCGATATTGTTAGGTCTCTCTATAAACACAGTAAATGCTCCTTTTTACCTCAGTGGACTCATGCTTTTTAGTCACATGCATCCTGACTTCAACAAAATAAACTGCTTATCTGAATCAACTCTGGCCTGCACCATGCCCAGTCACCTGAATTAATATTCCATCCTTCTTTTTTGTTTGTTTTGTTTTTTTGTTTTTTGAGATGGAGTCTTGCTCTGTCACCAGACTGGAGTGAGTGCAGTGGTGTGATCTCGGCTCACTGCAACTTCTGCCTCCTGGGTTCAAGCGATTCTCCTGTCTCAGCCTCCTGAGTAGCTGGGACTACAGGCATGCATCACCACGCCCCACTATTTTTTGTATTTTAGTAGGGACAGGGTTTCACCATGTTGGCCAGGATGGTCCCATCTCCTGACCTTGTGATCCACCCGTCTCAGCCTCCCAAAGTGCTGGTATTACAGGCGTGAGCCACTGTGCCCAGCCCACCCTTGCGTCTTCTTCCCTTTTTTTTTTTTTTTTTTTTTTGAGATGGAGTTTCACTCTTGTTGCCCAGGCTGGAGTGCAATGGCACAGTCTTGGCTCACCACAACCTTCACCTCTCGGGTTCAAGCAATTCTCCTGCCTCAGCCTCCCAAGTAGCTGGGATTACGGGCATGAGCCACCACACCTGGCTAATTTTTTTTTGTATTTTTAGTAGAGATGGGGTTTCTCCAGGTTGGTCAGGCTGGTCTGAAACTCCTGACCTCAAGTAATCCATCCGCCTCCGCCTCCCAAAGTGCTGGTATTACAGGCGTGAACCATCGCACCGGCCCATCCATGACTCTTCTTACGCTAATTATGACTTTGGTCAAATTGTTGTTCACTCTGTGTATTTTCACACTGCTATAAAG
Source organism: Cheracebus regulus (assembly GCA_963574635.1). Taxonomy (NCBI): domain Eukaryota; kingdom Metazoa; phylum Chordata; class Mammalia; order Primates; family Pitheciidae; genus Cheracebus; species Cheracebus regulus. The sequence goes on along the minus strand of CAUYQU010026989.1, from coordinate 11,915 downwards.
ATACCCCCTTGAGACTGGGTACTTTATAAACAAAAGTTTAATTGACTCACAGTTTTGCATAGTTGGAGAGGGCTCAGGAAACTTATGATCATTGTTGAAGGTAAAGGGGAAGCAGGACACATCTTACATGGCAGCAAGCAAAAGGGAGAGAAAGGGGGGAAGTGCCAGACACTTGTCAAACAAGCCGATCTCATGAGAACTCACTATCAAGAGAACAGCGTGGGGAAACCGCCCCATGACCTAATCACCTCCCACCAGGACCCTCCCTTGACGTGTGGGGATTACAATTCAAGATGAGATTTGGGTGGGAACACAGACCCAAACTGTTTCACTCTCAGTTTCTTTAGCAGGTAAATTGCAACAATTTCATATGATGTTTTATCACTTTCCATACATTATCTCATGTGAATTTTTAAAAAGTTCTTATGATACAGGCTAAGAATTTTTTTCCCACATTTTACAAACCAAGGAACTTTCCCAAGATCTCACCATTAAGTATTAGTGAAATGGGACTCAAACACCAGTCTGACTTCTGTCTACTCAGGTGGTCATCAACTCTACATCAGAGAATATAAAAAAATTTTTTTACTGGTAAATCTTTGCAGATTGATTAAGATCCCCTTCTTGAGAATTTTTGGTGAAAGACTTTGAAGTCATCAGACATACCAGTGACTTCACATTATATTTGTATGAGTTCTGTTTCAAAATATATTGATAATGTGACTGGGCATGGGGGCTCAGGCCTGTAATCCAGCACTTTGGGAGGCCAAGGTGGGTAGATCACCTGAGGTCAGGAGTTTGAGACCAGCCTGACCAACATGGTGAAACCCCATCTCTACTAAAAATACAAAAAATTGCTGGGCATGGTGGTGCATGCCTATAATCCTAGCTACTCAGGATGCTGTGGCAGGAGAATTGCTTGAACCCGGGAGGCAGAGGTTACAACGAGCTGAGATTATGCCATTATACTCCAGCCTGGGTGACAGAGTGAGACTCCATCTCAAAAAAATGTAGATGGTGTGCTCGCTTTGGCAGTGCATATACTAAAAAATTGGAATGATACAGAGAAGATTAGCATGGCCCCTGCACAAGGATAACATGCAAATTCATTTTGAAAATTATTTTTTAAAAATAAGAAAAAAGTTATAAAAAAAGTAAGAAAATTTAAAAAAATGTAGATAGATAGATAATGAATTCAATGATAGGTCCACTAGGGTGGAGATCTGTAGTTATAATAAAGTACTCTATTTCTAAAACTATGCATAATACTTGCCTATGTCATGGGCTTCATGAAGAATTCCAGTTACTAACTGAAAGTTTAATTGTATGAAGTTTAGGGCTCAAGATCTTATCCTCATGGACAGAACCTGGTACTTCCCCACTGTAAAGTATGCTAGCTCAGGTCATGAGGAACTTTGAGTGCTAGGAGAGTACCACTTGGTCCAGTTCCCCAGAACTTCTTCTCAGTGTCTTCGTGGCCACTCACACAGCCTAAGCAGGTCTCGCCACTGGCAGCTCTCTTCCCCGCCTTCCTCCAGGCCAGGGCTCGGCCTGATTCTGCTCAGGGCCTGCATGCAGCTCCCTGAGAGCCTTGGGGTGGCTGATCTTTGCTGCTCCCCAGAACCACCTTGTACTCTTCCATGCAGAGCCCTGCTGAGTCACCATGCCTTCCTCCAGCTGCTGCCACCAGACCACATGGCTTCTTTCTCAATTCACCCTGAAAGAGAAGAGTACGTTATGCAAACTAGGTGCAAGCACAAGAGCACAAGCCCCTTCCTCACTCACACAGAGCAGCACACTGGGGGTTCCTTGTGTAATTTAGAGATTAACACATCATGTTGCAATTGTGCCTATGTGAAAAAGAAACAGAAGGAGAAATCAGGTTTGGAGCTGATTCACTGCTACAAGGGCTCACCCTCAGTCTGACCTGTGTAGTAAGACTGAGAGAAGCACCGAGGGTATGGCTGGAAAAGACCATAATATTAAACTATTTTAGTATACTGATGATAGCTACCATTATAGTGATATATAATAATATTAGTAACATTGAAGTCTTTACTATATGCCATACTGTGTGTTAATCTTTTATGTATGTTGTGTGTATAATACATGTAAAACCTTTAACATAGTGCTGACACAAAATAAGTCCTCAATAAATAACAGATAATCATAGCATTATTATCTCATTTGTCTTCACAACCATTCTGAATTATTTGCCAAGCCTTTGCTCTTCAGTCAGTTGTTACTTCAGGAAATGTTTACTGAGCATGTACTGTGTACCCAGCACTATGTTAGGCCCTGGGGATACTTAGAAGTGTGAATGCCCTTTCAGAGACATGGGTTCTAATCTAGTTTAACCACTGTCTTTTTTCTGGGTAACTTTGAGCATGCTTCTTAAGCTTTCTGAGCCTGAGTTTATTCAACTGTTAAATGAATACAATAATTGCTATGTCATAGGATTGTCAATAGGACTAGAAACACATGCAAAGGGCTTAGCCCAGCACAGTATTCATATAAGGAGAAGCTCCTCAGCCAGGTCTGCTGGCTCACATCTGCAATCCCAACACCTTGGGAGGCTGAGGCAGGTGAATCAACTGAACTCAGGAGTTCGAGACCAACCTGGGCAACATGGTGAAACCCCATCTCCACAAAAAATACAAAAATTAGCCAGGTGTGGTGGTGCCTACCTATAGTCTCAGCTACTAAGGAGGGGGATGATGAGGTGGGAGGATCTCTTGAGCCTGGGAGGTGGAGGCTGCAGTGAGTCAAGATTGTGCCCACTCCAGCCTGGGCTACAGAGCAAGGCACTGTCTCAAAAAAAAAAAAAAAAAATAGCATCATTTAATATGGAATTTGTACATGTACTCTTTTTTTTTTTTTTTTTTGAGACAGAGTCTCACTCCGTCACCAGGCGCCAGGCTGGAGTGCAGTGGCATGACCTTGGCTCACTGCAACCTCCGCCTCCTGGGTTCAAGCAATTCTCCTGCCTCAGCCTCCCGAGTAGCTGGGATTACAGGCATGCGCCACCATGCCCAGCTAATTTTTTTGTATTTTAGTAGAGATGGGGTTTCACCGTGTTGGCCAGGATGGTCTCGATCTCTTGACCTTGTGATCCACCCGCCTCGGCCTCCCAAAGTGCTGGGATTACAGGCGTGAGCCACCGCGCCCGGCCTGGGCTTCTTTCTTGTCCCTGGAGTACTGGCCCCAGTAGTATGGACCATTTTTTCTCACTTTCTGTCCCTTCTTTCTTTCTGTTAATTGGCAAAGATTTTCTTTAGGACCTTAGGCCACATGTAAAAAGATCCTTTATAAAATGCATACACTCTGACCGAGCCACTTCTCATCTAGACATGTGGTCCAATACAGCATTATTTTATTTTTTATTTTTTTGAGATGGAGTCTCACTCGGTCCCCAGGCTGGAGTGCAGTGGCACGATCTTGGCTCACTACAACCTCTATCTCCCAGGTTCAAGCAATTCTCCTGCCTCAGCCTCCCCGGTAGCTGGGACTACAGATGCACGTCTCTGGGCACAGCTTTTTGTATTTTTAGTAGAGGCAGGTTTCAAGCTGGTCTCAAACTCCTGGCCTCAAGTGATCCACCCACCTCAGCCTCCCAAAGTGCTGGGATTACAGGCGTGAGCCACTGCGCCAGGCCAAAAACCTATAATTTTTTAAAGAAGTATATACTCTTTGAACTACCTTCTGTTGTAGTGTTCTATTCTAAGGAGTTAATTAGAAACGTAATAAAGAGCTGGGTGCAGTGGCTTATGCTTGTAATCTCAGCACTTTGGGAGGCTGAGGTGGGAGGATCACTTGAGCCCAGGAATTCGAGACCAGCCTGGGCAACATGGTGAATACCCTGTCTTTACAAAAAATAAAACATTAGTTGGGCATAGTGGTAAATGTCTGTAGTCCCAGCTACTCAGGAGGCTGAGGTGAGAGGATCCCTCGACCCCAGGAGTTGGAGGTGACAGTGAGCGGTGATCACGTCACTCCCTCCAGCCTGGGCAACAGAGTGAGACCCTGTTTAAAAAAAAAGAATGAAAGAAATGTAACAAAGATTTTGTCTACAAAGACATCCATTACATAATTACTTATACTAGTGAAAATGGAAAACAATTCAATCTTGTAGAAATCTTAAATACATATGGGCTATATTATAGGCATTAATATTTTTGAAGAAATTTTAAAGACAGAGGAAAATTTTTTCATGGCTAAATGAATAAAGCAGAATCTAAAATTGCATATACAATATGATCTCAGCTACTCTCAAGTCTCTTTATTTATTTTTTATTGTAAATTGACAAATTATAGTGCTATATAAGTCTCTTTAGTCTGACTCCACAGAGCTAATGCATTCTTATATCACGTTATTAAAGTATGCCTTTAGAACAGTTCTCAAACTGTCTGTAGTGAAGAATGCATTTTGTAAAAGTTCTAATCTTTTATGGAATAATATTTTGTGAAATACAGGACAACTAGAAATACAGTTTTCTAGTTACTAGAAAACTGAAATTAAAAAGACCTATAAAATACAGGCCTCAATTTTTAAAGTTATTACATTCAGATGGAAAATTACTGGCAATTCCTATAAGCTTCTAAATGCTTGCTCTCAATTATTGCATGTGTCTAGCTGTGGGCCAGGAAAGCTTGTGGAGCCCACTTTTAGAAGCACTGCTCTAGAGCAAGTGGTATGCCACTCTGTCATGTTGCTCACATCTGGGCAACAGAGGGATTTTCTCATCTTTTTTTTTTTTAAAGAGCAATATAAGCTTATTGTATTAATAGCACAAGAAGAGCCTTCCCCTCATCTCTACTGCCCAAAAGTGACCACTGCCAAGTTTCTTGTGTATCAGTCCAAAATGACAGCTTTCCACATTGGCACACACAGATCCACCTCTTTATTAATTTTTTTTTTTTTTTGAGATGGAGTCTCGCTCTGTTGTCCAGGCTGGAGAGCAACGGTGCGATCTCAGCTCACTGCAACCCCCGCCTTCTATGTTGAAGCAATTCTCCTGCCTCAGCCTCCCGAGTAGCTGGGGTTATAGGCACCCACCACCACGCCTGGCTAATTTTTTTTGTATTTTTAGCAGAGACGGGTCTTCACTATGTTGGCCAGGCTGGTCTCGAACTCCTGACCTTGTGATTCACCCTCCTTGGCCTCCCAAAGTGCTGGGATTACAGGTGTGAGCCACCACACCCGGCCGATGCACCTTATTTTTAAAAGACAGGGTCTCACTGTGTTGTCCAGGCTGGTCTTCTTTTTGTTTTTGTTTTTGTTTTAGAAACGGGGTCTCACTATGTTGCCCAGGCTGGCCGGAGTGCAGCGGCTATTAGCAGATGTGATCCCACTACTGATCAGCACAGGAGGTTTGACCTGCTCCATTTCTGACCTTGGTCGGTTCACCCCTCCTTAGGCAACCTGGTGGTTCCCCACTCCAGGGAGGTCACCATATTGATGCCAAACTTAGTGCGGACACCCAATCAGCATAGTGCACTACAGCTCAGAACTCCTGGGCTCAAGCGATCCTCCCACCTCAGCCTCCCGAGTAGATGGGACTACATTTTTTTTTAAAGATGAGTTTCTCTCTTGTTGCCCAGGCTGGAGTGCAATGGCACAATCTCGGCTCACTGCAACCTCCATCTGCCGGATTCAAGTAATTCTCCTTCCTCAGCCTCCCGAGTAGCTAGGATTATAGGCATGGGCCACCATGCCCAGCTAATTTTGTATTTTTAGTAGAGACGGGGTTTCTCCACGTTGGCCAGGCTGGTCTTGAACTCTGGACCTCAGGTGATCCACCCACCTCGGCCTTCCAAAGTGCTGGGATTACAGGCGTGAGCCACCGTGCTCGACCTTTTTTTTTTTTCTTTTTTTTTGAGTCAGAGTCTTGCTCTGTCACCCAGGGTGGAGTGCAGTGGCACAGTTTTGGCTCATTGCAACCTCTGCCTCCCAGGTTCAAGCAATTCTCCTGCCTCAGCCTCCTGAGTAGCTGGGCTCACAGGCACATGCCACCATGCCTGGCTAATTTTTTGTATTTTTACTAGAGACAGGGTTTCACCATATTGGCTGGCCTAGTCTTGAACTCCTGACCTCAGGTGATCCTCCTGCCTTCGCCCTCAAAGCGCTGAGATTACAGGCGTGAGTCATTGTGCCCAGGCTTCCTAGGCTGGTCTTGAACTCCTGAGTTTGAGCAATCCTCTGGCCTTGACCTCCCAAGTGCTGGGATTACAGGCATGATCCACATATCCAGCTTCCTGCTGATAATTTTTATTGGCTGTGTAATGTTCCATTGTGTGGCTGCCCTACTGAGTTTATTGCCACTATAAAAAATACTGCAACAGTACTCCAGAACTCTGCCTACATATCCAGGTAAATCCAAAAGAAAGAGTCCTTGCTAGGTATGTGCACTTATATTAAGAAAAACAAACTTTATTGAAATATAATTCATAGACCATACAATTCACCCTTTTCAAGTATATAATTGTGTGATTTTTATTATACTCAGAGTTGTGCAGCTATCACCACTAATTACAGAACATTTTTATCACTCCTAAAAGAAAGCCCATATCCGTTAGCAGCCACTCTCCATGCTTCACTTTCTCAGCCTTTGCAATCGCTGATCTACTTTCTGTTCCTTATGGAGCTGACTCTTCTAGACATTTCACGTAAATAAAAATAGACAATATGTGGCATTTTGTGTCTGGCTTCTTTCATCTAGCAGTTGTAGCATGTGTCAGTACTTCCTTTTGATGAGTGAATAATAGTCCACCATATGGAGATACTACCTTTGTTTATCCACTCATCCGTTGATGGCCATTTGAATTGCTTCCATTTTTTGGCTACTATGAAGAGTGCTGCTGTAGATATTCATGTGCAGATTTTTGTGTGGACATACGCTTTCTTTTTTTTTTTTTTTAAGACAGGGTCTCACCATATTGGTCAGGCTGGTCTTGAACTCCCAACCTCAGGTGATCCACCCGCCTTGGCCTCCAAAGTGCTTGGATTACAGGCGTGAGCCACCACACCCGGCCTGACATACACTTTCAATTTTCTTGGATATATATGTAGGAGTGGAATTGTTGGGTCACGTGATGACTCTGTGTTTAACATTTTGAGGAGTTGCCAATTGTTTATCAAAGTGGCTCCACCATTTAACCCTTCCAGCAAGGTATGAGGGTTGTTATTTCTCCTCACCAACACTGGGCATTGTGTCTGCTTTATTTTAGCCATCCTAATGGGAGTAAAATGGGATCTCGTAGTGATTTTGATTTGCGTTTCTCTAATGGCTAGTGATGGCTGGGCACAGTGGCCCAGGCCTGCCATCCTAGTACTTTGGGAGGCTAATGTGAGCAGATCACTTGAGTCCAGGAGTTCAAGACTAGCCTGGGTAGCATGGTGAATACTTTGTCTCTACAAAAAATATGAAAATTAGCTGGGCATGGTGGCACACGCCTGTAGTCCCAGCTACCTGGGAGGCTGAGATGGGAGATCACCTGAGCCCCGGGAGGTTAAGGCTTCAGCAAGCCATGATCACGCCACTGTGCTCCAGCATAGGTGACAGAGTGAAACTTGCTTTCAAAAGAAAAAAGGCCATTTGTATGTGTTATTTTCGGAGAAATGTATATTCAAGTCCTTTGCCTATTTCTTAATTGGGTTGTCTTTTTATTGTTATGTTGTTTATATAGTCTGGATATAAATCCCTTATCACATATATGATTAGCAACTATTTTCTCCCACTTGGTGGGTTTTTAAACTTTTTAAGAAAATTTTATTTTTATTTTTTGAGATGGAGTCTTGCTCTGTCGCCCAGGCTGGAGTGCAGTGGCACAATCTCAGCTCACTGCAACCTCCGCCTCCTGGGTTCAAGCAATTCTCCTGCCTTGGCCTCCTGAGTAGCTGGGATTATAGGTGCCCACTACCATGCCTGGCTAATTTTTGTATTTTTAGTAGAGACGGGTTTTGTCATGTTGGTCAGCTGATCTTCAACTCCTCACCTCAAGTGATCCGCCTGCTTTGGCCTCCCAAATTGCTGGGATTACAGGTGAGAGCCACTGTGCCTGGCTCTTGTTGCCCAGGCTGGAGTGCAGTGGTGCAGTCTCGGCTCACTGCAACCTCTGCCTTCCAGGTTCAAGCGATTCTCCTGCCTCAGCCTCCCGATTAGCTGGGATTACAGGCATGTGTCACCACGACCAGCTAATTTTGTATTTTTAGTACAGATGAGATTCTCCATGTTGGTCAGGCTGGTCTCAAACTCCTGACCTCAGGTGATCTGTCCACCTTGGCCTCCCAAGGCATGAACCACCACGCCTGGCCTAAAATACATACATTTTTTAGAGATTAGAGTCTCACTATGTTGCCCAGGCTGGTCTTAAACTCCCTGGACTCAAACAATCTCCCAAAGTACTGGGATTACAGGTGTGAGCCACCATGCCTGGCCTTTTTAAAGAGAGTTTTATAGTTCTATCTCTTACAATTAGGTCTGTGGTCCATTTTGAGTTTATTTCTGTATATGGTGTGGGGTAGGGGTCCAACTTCCTCCTTTTGCATGTGGATCTCCAGTTGTCGTGACACCATTAGTTGAAAAGATTTTCTCTGTTGAATTATCCTGGCACCCTGCACTTAATTATTATTATTATTTTTTTGCCACTTTGTCTAAGAAGCACTTACATTTCTGTTGTTCCCAAACTGTCTTCCAAAGAGGTTACACTGACATATAGTTGCATCCATAGGAGCTAAGAGACTGTATCTCAGATTGGGCCCCTAAGGTTAGCAAGGTCACTGATGAGCTCAAGCTGATCACGGACACACAGCAGAGTGGCATGTGGGAGGAGCTTGAGAGTATCATGAAAGGGGAAATTAAGGAAGCAAAAACATTTCTCTCAGAGAAGAGAAAAATGCAAGGGAATATATATTTCTTCTGTGAGTAGATGGGCCTGAGTTTGAAGCTCTGTTCTGCTCCTTTCCAGCTGAGTAGCCTTGGTGAGTTATCAGATCCAACTCTCCAAGTCTCAGTTTCATCATGTTAAACCAAGATGGTGACCACAACCACCTTTGTAGGGTTGGTGTGAGGAGCAAATGTATGTAAATATCCCAGCCCACAATAGGCTCTCAATAACCGTAGCTATTGTGACATTTCTATATGTGGTATATGTGGCTGAGATCATGTGATTGTGGGGGAGAGTGGCAGCCATTTGGTGAGTGTGAGATTTTTAATCGTGACTGATCACATGTAGAAACTTGGATCTACTGGTAAATGTCACTGTCACCCAGAGCAAGGCAGTACTTGAAGTCTTTGCTGTGACATGTTAAGGGGGGGAGAGAATGTGATGGAGATTGGATGTGACAGCAAGACAGATCCTGAGTGACAGAATGGAACGGAGTGGAGGGAGGCAGGCTGCACCAGGCAAAGGTGTGTCCCCAATAGGGGCTGCCTGGGAGTTCAGATGTCAGGGCAGGTGTCTGTACTGTCTCCTCCCCAACAGACTTCCCTCCCTCCTTCCTGAAAGCAAGGAGGAGAGGAGGGGGGCTTTCCTCTTGGAAAGGAGATTTTGATCAGCGTGTAGAATCTACAATACCTAAGAAGTTATGGCTTAAGAGCCTTGGTGGGTATCACCACCCAAGGGTCAGGAAAAGAACCTGCTCGTACGGTGTGTAAAATGGGTGGAGTAGAAGTTAGACTGGCTTCTCCTCTCAGCTTTAGTCTTCAGAGTGGCCGCTAAAAACAGAATTGAAACCTAAGCATTCCTTCCTCCTCTCTGTCCCCTGGGGGAGGGAAGAGAGAATAAATGCCACATCTCATTAAGCTTTTAGAGCTCAGGCAGGCAGAGTGGGCCCACACCGGAGGCAGGCAGAGGGCTGTGGGAGGCTGCAGGAAGGATTCCCCCGCTCTCTCAGGGAAGATGTGTTCCAGAACTTGGAGGCTGGCTCCACAGAAAATGAAATAAGGGTTAACAGATGTGGGAGTAACAGCTGCTTTATTAACATCAGAAGGGCAACAGTAGAGGAAGTTGGGTAGATGTGGGGACAACAGAGACTGTGACACAGGCAGGACTGCAGATCTATGGAAATTGCCTGGAAGAGTCAGCTGCAAGGCATGAGAATCCTGAAGGTAAAAGAGAAAAGGGAAAGACTCCTCTTTGATCTTATGGAGCTGAAATAAGGAGATCTTAAATAAGAGTGAGAACTCTGTTGCTCCAACCTAAACTGACTTTAAACCCAAGTTATAAAACACTGGCATGGGCCAGGCACAGTGGCTCATGTCTGTAATCCCAGCATTTTGGGAGGACGAGGCGGGCGGATCACCTGAGGTCAGGAGTTCGAGACTAGCCTGACCAACATGGAGAAACCCCGCCTCTACTAAAAATACAAAATTAGCTGGGCGTGGTGGTGCATGCCTGTAATCCCAGCTACTCGGGAGACCGAGGCAGGAGAATCACTTGAACCCTAAAGGCGGAGGCTGTGGTGAGCCAGAATTGTGCCATTGCACTCCAGCCTGGGCAACAGAGTGAAACTTGGTCTGTTGCCAAGTTTCAACAACAACAACAACAAACCTCTGGTATGGATATTAGTATGAATAGGAAAAATGAGAACTCTCTTTGACCTCAAAAAAATCAAAGAATTAAAACCCTGATTAAGGCTGCACAATGAGAGTGGAGGGATGGGAGAGAGAATAAATACCCTAGTGACCCACATATAAAACACTACAAATGAGAACGAGACTTGAGGTTAATGGAAGGTCATCTTGCCCATGCTGCCAGGGGGGCAACAGTGCCACAATGCCACGTGAGCATCAATGCACACTGCATACCCTCAGTCCCTGCCTGGGTTGGAGGGTACACAGATCACAGCAGCAGAGCTGCCCAGACTCGGGCAGGCAGGGAACACCCGCTGCTGATGCAGTGGGAGGTAGGGATGGGAGCCTGGCCCTGGCTTTGTGGGAGTGTAGAGAGAAGGAAGGCAGAGGGGAGATCAAGCCACTGGCGCAGTGCCTGGAAGAGTGGGGTGACCAAGGGAGGGCAGTAGCAGATACAAGAGTAATGGCCTTCCCAGGCCAAGGCCCATGCTTTACCATCTGGCAGGAAAGCCAGGGGTTTATCATGCATGATAAAAGCCACATGGTTGGACTCTGGGCAAGGCCCACTTTGGCCAATTAGAAGATACACTGTGGCCAGGCAGGCAAGCTCCTCCCAGCTGGGGAAGGGGTGGGAATCGCTGGGCCTTGCCCAGTCCTGAGCTCTAGGTGTCTGCAGAGAAGCGCAGTGGTGAGCTAGTGTTACAGAAAGCATCCAGTGAGGCAAGAGGGGCTTGGGGAGCACCCTTTGCCTCTGTCACTTCCGCAAAAACTTCTTGTTGAGGAGGAAGATGAGAAGGTTGACATTGACTTTGGCTTTGTTGAAAAGTTTCATGACAGCCACACCCTCATACTGGAGCTGCAGGAGGTCCTAAGAGGGAAGAGGCAGGGAGGGGAGTGTAAGGGGTTTTGAATGTGGTCTAGCCAGACAGTGCACAAAACACCCACATCATGGGGCCTTCTGCAGTCAGCAGTGGCACTGAAACCCCACTTCACAAACGAGGAAACTGAGGCAAGAGAGGTACAGTGACTTGATCGAACGTCAATTCAAGCAGAACCAGGGCTTGAAATCATTTTTTTTTTTTTGAGATAGAGTCTCACTCTGTTGCCTAGGCTAGAGTGCAGTGGCATGATCTCGGCTCACTGCAACCTCCGCCTCCTGGGTTCAAGCAATTCTGCCTCAGCCTCCTGAGTAGCTGGGACTACAGGTGTGCGCCACCATGCCCAGCTAATTTTTGTATTTTTAGTAGAGACGGGGTTTCACCATGTTGACCAGGATGGTCTCGATATCTTGACCTTGTGATCCACCCGCCTTGGCCTCCCAAACTGCTGGGATTATAGGTG
>CAUYQU010026988.1:0-25751 GCA_963574635.1 Cheracebus regulus | reverse complement strand
CAGTTTACAATAGCAAAGACCTGGAACCAACCCAAATGCCCATCAATGATAGACTGGACAGGGAAAATGTGGCACATATACACCATGGAATATTATGCAGCCATCAAAAATGATGAGTTCATGTCCTTTGTAGGGACATGGATGAACCTGGAAACCATCATTCTCATCAAACTGACACAAGAACACAAAATCAAACACCACATGTTTTCACTTATAGGCGGGTGTTGAACAATGAGAACAGGTGGACACAGGGAAGGGAGCACTATACGCTGGGGTATGTTGGGGGGAAATAGGGGAGGGACAGCAGAGGGTGGGGAGTTGGGGAGAGAGAGCATGGGGAGAAATGCCAGATATAGGTGAAGGGGAGGAAGGCAGCAAATTACACTGCCACGTGTGTACCTATGCAACAATCTTGCATGTTCTTCACATGTACCCCAAAACCTAAAATACAATAATAAATAAATTAAAAATTAAAAAAAACTACAAGATTCATGAAACTGGGAAAAAAAAAAAAAAGAACCCACTCTGCTAGCTAAAGTCAGGTAAGTTACCACTTGTCATCACTGAAGGAAGTAAAATGCCAAGAATGGAACAAATGGAGCACGCCTTCATTTCCACCATACACAATGTGCCTTTCTACTTGCCAACAGAAAGGCAATATTCTGCTAAATAATTATGCACGCCCTAAATAATGGTTGTTTGTGCAACTCAAGAAGAAATAGTTATGTTGTTTACAGTTCACAGTTCTCACTGTCAAAGGCCAATGCTGTGTTTTACGCCCTGATTGTCTTAATAAACACTATTCACTTGTTGGGTTGAGGAGGAAAAGAGCAATCTGTCAAGGGAAGTATTTCTCCTTCATTAAAAATATTTCACTCAATCCAGAAAACTGTTCTTACCTCCACCTTCCTGGCTAGTAATGAAAGAAAATCCATGGCAGCTAATTTTAAGCCACCTAAATATAGATGCCCCAAAGAAATCCTACAATGGATATGATCTTTTGCCAGAATAGAATTTCTCTCCATAATTATGCTATGAACAGATTTCACCCCATAGGTAAACTGCATAAAACATAAGCTAAAATTTAGGGCCTAAGGTTTGAAAGGTCTAAAACATTTCTATCTCAACAGTCTCTATTTACTCTAATTACTGTCCCATAAATAAGAATATCCATGTGTTCTTTTCTAAAAGTCCTCTAAGCATACCACATGTTTCTGCTCAGAAAAGTCTGACAATAAGAATTATTTCAGGAAAAAAGGACATAAATTTAATAAAATTGGGGAAATATCTTCATAAATGAATATAAAAATTCTGGTGAGGATCCTTAAAATGCTCATTTCACACTCAACTCTAAAGTTTACTCATGATTTGACTAACTGATAAAAGCTCTGTAATAAAAAAGCAACATAATAATACAGCTTCTAAGCAAGCAAATATTTAGGCCAATTGAAGCCTAGTAGGTGAAAAGGTTTCTTTCTAACTGTTAAAAGCTGAAGCTTGAAGGGATAGGAAATAAAACACTTTAAAAGCATCAGTAAGAGACAGCCTTAGGAGCAAATATATTTATTTATTTAGGGGATTCCTACAGATAGACGCTGCAGCCAGCAAATATACGATGGCATGTAAACCATATGAGCAAGAGACATTGGAACAGCTGAAAGGCAACGTTCCTCCCAGGGAAGCAATTTGGACTCGAATCAGGACAGCAGTGATGGAAAATCATTATCATTGCGTGGTCAGTTCTTTACTTGTGTCTCATTATGGTTTGAGAAAGGTATTTCAGGTCTGGACTTGGTAGACAATGCTTTTGTCACAAGCATCAGATGCTAACTGGTTAATCCAGAAATGCCAGGACAAGCATAATTTCTTCTCATTTCATTTACCTACAGTGACGGTTAGAAAATGCACCAGAATCCAAGCATCTGTTTCATTTGAGATAAAAAGTGTCTAAAGAAAGAAAAGTCAGTACCATATGCATTAGAATTAAAATTCTGCTTAGACAACAAAAATGTTAATATGTAAGTGAATTTTTTAAGCAAGGGGAAAAGCTCAAGTTTAAATTTTAAATAATCTGTTGGTTGATTCTCTATTAAAGAGTTCAAGAAAGAAAGACTAATTATTCATATCCTCTGCCATCAGAAATTGCTAACTGCCATCTTATTCCAACTTTATTTGGGCTAATTCAGAAATTCAATGTTTATAACATTTTCGGTTAAATTCTTCATAGTGTACACTCAAAAAAAGCCAAACATCTCACATCAGCCAGCAAGTTTCCTCCTAACACTTAGTATATTCATATTTGGTAAAGGTAACAATCCGAAATAAAATAACTGTATTTAACAGAATTAATAGAGAATGAAATCACTGCACTGTTTCTTTAAAATAATTATCTTGTATATGAGGCATTCCCCCAAGAAATACTATGAAAATACACATTGAAATTATTTCCTACAACCAGTAGTTCTATTAAGCATTTTACAATCAGATGCTTCAATGCAAGATGCAAATTGCCTTATTTCTGAATCCCCTGTCCTGCCTTGTGTGACTCCTGAAATTGCATTAGAAGGAAGCTCCTGGTTTTTAAAATTATATATGTATGTATGTGTGTATATGTGTGTGTGTGTGTGTAAATATATATATATATATATATATATATATATATATATATATATATATATATATATATTTTGAGACAGAGTTTTGCTCTTGTGGCCCAGGCTGGATTGCAATGGCACAATTTCGTCTCACGGCAACTTCCACTTCAGATTCTCCTGCCTCAGCCTCCCTAGTAGTTGGGATAGTACAGGCATAAGCCACCATGCCCAGCTAATTTTGTATTTTTAGTAGAGACAGGGTTTCTCCATGTTGGTCAGGCTGGTCTCGAACTCCCAACCTCAAGTGATCCACCCAACTGAGCTTCCCAAAGGGCTGGAATTACAGGCATGAACCACTGTACCTGGCCTCAATATTGTAATTTTTTAATGGATACAAAACTAATAAACTTTGTTTTAACAAATAAGCAATCATTTAGGAGCACATATAACCCAAATATAAAAGATTGTTCATTTAAGCTATTTGTCTCTTTTCCAAGATCATTTGGTTTCAAAGAGTCCTCTATTCAAAGGCAATGCACATCATTTCCACTTTGCTATGTTATTTGGGAAACACTACAGAAGTAGTAGATTTTATACATCATGATGGTTACAATCATTGGATTTAAAGTCAAACACGAGTCAGAGTTCCAGATCCACTACATAAGATTTTGTGACCTTGAGCCTATATGTTATTACGGATAATTGGAATAAAAATAGTATCTTATATGTTTGCTGCAAAATTGCATGAAATAATGCTTAATGCCTATGCACAATAAATAAGCAACAAATGCTACCTATGATCATTGTGATTAAAATTATGATTATTAAACTGTTATACATTTTTCTTTCTGTAAGTATGGCTGAGTAGATACCCTGAATTATTATCTCAGTTGAATCAATTAAAATTCCTGGTAAAATATAGCATTTTTCTTTGAAAGCATTGTTGAACTGGCATGAAAGTTAGAAACTCAAAAGCCCCCAAACAAAATTAAAGCACTACTGCTTACTCTGAGAGATAAAAAATAATAAATCTGGCTTCTACCTGAGGGTTTGAGACCTTGCTATTCTAATCAGCAGGTTTGTGAAGTTAGGGACAGGTGACAAAGGCAGCATTCTATATGGGGAATTTAGGATGAGACCCTCCAGATAGCTGGAAATTGTTTACTGGAGCTTTGTTCTTGCTTTTATTTTTGTTGAATGGCAAATCAGGCTTCCTATAAAATTTTTAAATCCTCAAAACAAATTTATTTAGAGTAATTTTGTTTGGTACTGGCCATGAACAACGGGCAGAAGTAAATGCAACTTTTCTGGGGGAAAAAAAAAATCTCTTTTGACACAACACTCAAATAATTCTTACAGACAAAGTTCCAAGGATAAACAACTCAGAAACGAAAATCATAAAACACACATACGAAAACAAGGGTATTGTAAGTAGAAGTCTGTGGAAATAATAGCAGAAACAAACTGACAAATATTAAGGAATTATCTGAAACACACTAAGAAATCACTCTACATTACATGTCTAAAGAAGCAGAAGAGAAGTTTGATATCTTGACCAGCAACTAGGAGACTATAAAAATGAACATTCAAATTTTAAAAGGAACCAAATAAAACCTCAAGAAACAAATACTATACTAACTAAACTTAAAAAGTCAATAACTGAATTAAATTCAACAGCAGAGATAAATTATGAACTGGAAGAGATATTGTCCAGAAAATAGTCTACAGAGACAAAGAGAAGGAAGACAAAAAAATAAAGTGAAGGGGCATAGACTGAGAAGGGCTGATCAAAATCTAATTGTTGTTTCTAACAGAGATAGAAAAAATAGGAGATTGGCAATCACAGAAAGAAATAATAGTTGAGAATGTAGTAGAATGTTAAAAAAAAAAGACAATAATTCTCAGTTCTAAGAATAACAATGAATACTAAGAAAGGTAATTAAAACATATTTTCAAAATCACAAATCATAACAAACTGTGAAACGGGGGTAAAAAGACTTTAATGAAGCCAAGGTAAAAAAACAAATTACTCACAAAGAGAAGGCTATTATATTGGTAGCTTACTTTACAACCACAGAAAGAAAAAAACAGATGTCTTTAATATTATCTTCAATGTGCTGAGATGAAATAACTATCATCTTAAAACTTTATACTCAACAAAGATATCAGCCAAGAACGAGGGTTAACATGAGAATTAAATATTTAAAGCTATGCTTCAGAAGGAAGGATAATGATCCCAGATAGAAATCTGAGATAACAGAAAAAATAATGGACAAAGATACTGGTAAATATGTGAATAAATCATAAAAGAAGAATATCTATACAACTATGATGTATCAATAACATTTAAAAATTAAAACATTAAAAAAGAGTATCTAGTGTGTAGGTGGGTGGGAACAGATTCAAAATAATTTATAGGTCTCATATAGATAACAAGGGAAATGACAACTTAAAGAATTCTCATATTCATGTAAGATTGCCAGATTTAAATAAAAGCAAATAAAAATATGCTTTTCATTCATTGTTTCCCTAAAATTCAAATTCAACTAAGTGTCCTATTTTTCAGTCTGGCAACCCTATATTAATTGTTCTGAAGGAAAGAAAGTATTATCTTTATATTTAAGTATGCAGAGTTAGTTTAATATTATAAAATCAATCAATGCATTTTGCCACATTTACCGATTGAAAGGAAAAATGATATGACAACTTCAATAAATGTAAAAAAAATCAATCAATCTATAAAATTAAATATCCATTAATGGTAAACTTCAAATGGGAATAGATACTTTTTGGTCTGTTCATAAGTTATTATGAAATTCTTTAGTAAATGTCTTACTTTGTGGTGATATTATAAAATAATTTTCTTTAGAATCCGGTATGATGCAAGAATGGTTACTATCACTACATTTACTCCACATTGTTTTAGAGATTCTAATCATTGGAATAGAAGAAGGAAAGAAAATTACAAATTCTCACAAGTGGAAAGGAAGAAAGTCAGTCATTCTCTCAGATTACGTAATTGTTCACCTAAAACAAAGTAATCTACCGGTAACTGTCAATATACTATTGATGTAATTATGGTGTGTGCTAAACTGGCTAGAAAGGTAGCGATTTTGGATTTGGACTCCCATTACCTTGGAATATTTCTGAGTTAATTTTACAAAATCAGCATATTTCTTGCTTAAAAAGAGAGAGAATTACAGTGTTGCTAGAAATCAACCATAAATATGTATTTTTTTTGCAGGGTCTCATTCTGTTGTCCAGGTGGAGTGCAGTAGCATGAACTGTAGCCTCAATCCCCAGGTACTCAAGTGATCCTCCTTCCTCAGCCTCACAAGTAAATGTGACCACAGGTGCACACCTTCATTTTTTTATTTTGTTTTGTTCATAGAGATAAGGTCTCACTATGTTGCCCAGGCTGGTTGTAGACTTCTGGACTCAAGCAATCCTCCTACCTGGGTTGCCCAAACTGCTAGGATTACAGGCATGAGCCACCATGACTAGCCATAAATATTTTTAAATACAATATAAAATACTATTGTATTTTGTATGTCAACATTAATAGCAAATATAATTTTCTAAATATCATTTTTCTACGGCAACAGAAAAGTACCAAATACCTAGAAATAAATTTAACAAAAATTGGATAAGCATTGTGAAAAAAATATTAACTTTTATAAAGGCAATAAAGAAAACATAAGTAAAGGGAGAATTATGCCATGAATCCATAAACACAATTGCATGTGCACATGCATACATACCCACAAGATAACTGATAATAGAGTGCAAGCTTCTGCTGAGTGGGGAAAACATGGACTCCAGTACTTAGTTCTGGGCCAATTAGTTATCATATAGAAGAAAAATAAAAGTGGATTGCTAACTCACCACACAAAAAAATAAAGTTATAATATTTATAATTTGAAGAGAAATCTATAAAACTAGTATAATACCATAAGGAAAAACAGGTTTATGACTTTAGGTTAAATATTAAAAGTATATACCATAAAGGAAATTTTAAATTAAACTATAGTAAAGAACTTCTGTTCATCTAAGTTTAAATGGTAATTCATAAACTAGAAGAGATTAGCAACACATTAGCCACAAATGCATATGGCCCCCAAAATATTTAAAAACCCTATAAATCAATAAGAAAAAGTTAAACATTTAAATGGTAAAAAATTAAAAAGGTTAAAAACACAGAAACACTTTTTACAGAGTTTAAAACACAAAAATTCTTGGCCAGGCACAGTGGCTCATGCCTGTAATCCAAGCACTTTGGAGGCCAAGGCGGACAGATCACCTGAGGTCGAGAGTTCAAGACCAGCCTGACCAACGTGGTGAAACCCTGTCTTAAAAAAAGAAAAAAAAAAAAACAGAAAAAAGAAAACACAAAATTCTTATATGAAAAATTTTTAGCTTCATTAATAATCAGAAAAATATTTAAATAATGAAATTTCCATAATCACAAAAGTTGTAAAATTTAAGAAACGGGACAATACCACATGTTGGCAAGGATAAAAGATATACATTAATGAAAATTCTCTTCCACTGCTAGTGGGAAGATTAATTAAAACAACCTTTTGGGAAAGTTGACCATTACCTGGTAAAGTGGAGTATGTGTGAAACCTGCAATCCAGAAGCTCCATGTCTATGCATAAAGCATAGAGAAACCCTTGCACGAGTGTCTCAGAAGCAATGCAGGAATTACAAAACAGAGTGTCAGTGGTTAAGAACCATGGATAATGTAGCCAGGCTCTTTGACTGAAATCTCCTCTATGCTACTTTGTAACTCTATCTTAATTTATTAGTATTGTTATGCTCTTACATCCACAACTCTAAGTTGAAAATAAGAATAGTACTTATTACATAGGCCTGTGCTGATATTTAAATGAGTTAATATATATATATAAAGTGCTTGGAATAGTGCCTGGTACAAAGTATTATACTTTTATCTGTTATTATTATTATTATTTACATCAGCATTGTTAATCATAACAGAAGAAAAACTGGAAATACTGCAAATATTTGCCACTAGGATATTGTGTATAAAACTATATATATATATACACACACATATATATTCATGTGTGTACACATATAAACACAATGGAATAATATATGATAGCAAAAATAAAAGAACTTTAGTATAAACAAGATAAGCAACTCATAGACCATACAGTATGATTCAATTTATGTGGTTTTTTTAAAGCCAAAATGTTACATTGTTTAAGAACCTATATTTTACTAAACTTGGCAGAAAAAAAGAGGGAATGATTTACATAAATGCATGATTTCAGAATGATGGTGTTCTCTTTGGAAACAATGAGAGAAATGAAAGGTGGGAGAGTGACCCAAGGATTTCTATAGTGCTAATATTATTCTCTCTCTTAGCCTATGAGAAAATTTAGATTTATTTAGTCTTCAAATCGTATTTGTACCTCTTGTGCACATTTTATGTTCCATATTTTGCCAAATGTGATGTGAAGTATTTTAATGTGAAGTATTCCACAAAATCAAGGTATAAATATGGCTTCTTTGCTTTAACTTTAAAATTAATTGCTTTACTTCTCACTTGCCTTTTTGATATGGTTTGGCTCTGCGTCCTCAACCCAAATCTCATGTGGAATTGTAATCATCATGTGTTGAAGGCAGGGCCTGGTTGGAGGTGACTGGATCATGGGGGTGGTTTCCAGGGGTTTAGCACCATCTCCATAGCATTGTCTCATGATAGAGTTATCACGAGATCTGATTATTTAAAAGTGGTACTTGCCCTTTTTCTCTCTCTCTCCTGCTGCCATTTAAGATATGCCTTGTTTCCCCTCACCTTCAGCCATGATTGTAAGTTTCCTGAGGCCTCCCCAGCTACATGGAATTGAATCAATTAAACCTCTTTTCTTTATAAATTACCCAGTCTCAGGTAGTTTTTATAGCAGTGTGAGAACAGACTAATACACTTGTTAAAAAGAAAATCATTTCCTCTCTAAAATACCACCTCCTTTACAAACTGTCCCAAACATGGCTTTTTTTCCACACCTAAGGAGCTAAGATATATGAGTTCTGGATATTTTCTGTCTCTCATTTTCACTGCTTTTCACAATTGTATCACAATGCTAGAATGCAATCCAAAACAATTTTACTGATGATGGGAATGCAGTTTGACCCAGATGGAAAAGTTACATTATACACGTCTCATCAGCAGCAATTTCTGAGATAAGAGTAGAGGAGCAGTAGAAATACAAAAGAAAAAGAAGGAAACAGAAAATGGAACCATAGATAGAAAAACACTTACCCCTTAAATATCAAATTGGGAATAATAAAACTACATTGGCCTCAAACAGATTTTACCTCCCCTTAGTAATAATAGCCCCTAAAACTATACTTCCTATAACAGAAAGCAAGCACTGGTTAACACTAAGAGTGAGCTATTTATTTTGAATTTCCCATTTTCTTCATGCAGAGCAATGTGTCACATCTGTGGGTGAGGTTCCTGCACAGGGCTGCTTAGGGTTGTTCATGATACACAAAGTGAGTTACTGCGTTGGAAGTTTCTAGCAGACAGAATAAAAATGAGAAAAAATAGAAGAATGGCATTTTTTAAATGCTTATTAGATGTGACATAAAAAATATATTCTAAGATCTGTCTTACAAAGATTTTGCCAATAATTCCAGGATAAAAAATGTTAAGCATGACTGCACAGAAACGATAAGGCACTGATTTATGTATAGACTAGGGAAGACAACAGTGTTTTGGTTATACTATTCTATACACATTTAAAAAATGGCTTTTCTTTCTTGCTGTTTAGTTCAATAAATCTTCTTGTCTATTAATCTGTGAATTGCTGGCTCAAGCTACATACCATGATTTTCTCATTGAAATAAAGTCTGTGCGAGAGACCCCTGGCATAAAGTAAAATCCTATATCAAGTGCAGAAATGTTCTGTCCCCTGCAGGTCCACTGCAAGAAGATGTTACTGTGTTTGCTTACTAAAATAAGGTAGAGAAATTCCCATTAATGTTTAAAGCAGTTGTAACCCCTATGAGGACTCAAGGTCATTTAAAATCTATTAAGTGTTTTGCATATCCCACATTAGTCACTATTTCAGTCAGGATATGTCCATACATACATATATGTATGGCAAGGAATGATGAGCAAATACAATGTTATAAATAAAATGTCTAGAAAAATATTCATTATTATAGTGTCTAGTTTATGAAGTTAAAAAAGAAGATAACAAATACTGGCTAACAATGATATATACCTTATAAAGCAGTAACTGGAACTAAAGTGTTCTAATGTTCTAAAACTCTAAACCAAGGCTTTGGCAACTGAGAACAAGAACAGCTATACTTCAGAGGCCAGTGTGGGGAAAGTGAAACCAGTCCTTCAAAGTCAAAGGTGCAGCAAGTAAGAAAGAGTGGGCCGCCAGACACGTGGCAGTGGGATGAGCAAAGGAAGCTCTGTGGCTGAGTCTTCTGGCAACCTGGTTTTGGGAATATTGACTCTTGAAAGACAATCTGAGTCTGAACTATCTGCTTTGAACCCAAAACACTTAAGAGCACAAAACTTCTACAGTTAGTCTGCAAAATTTCCAGAGATAAAAATTAAAAATTATGAGTAACTTCACAAAGATTGCACAGACATAAGAAAGTAAGCCACTTTGAGTCAAATCCAGCCAAAACAAGAAATAAAAGAGTAATAATAAATTAATACCTGCAAAACAAAGACTTTGAAATTGGCAGTCCCAGCAGTCAGAACTATGCATGAAATGTTTAAGGAAATAAAATGGGCAAAAGAAAAAAAAAGCATAAATCAAGAAAATACCAGAAATTAACTGACAAAATTGAAAAATAGAAATTATAGAAATAAATTCTAAATAAATAATTCAACAAATGTTTAAAACAGCCAGAAAGGTATAGTTGAAATGAGAATTATGGATCTAGAGATACAGTGAAATAATTTATCTGAAATGAAAAAAAGAGATAAAGAGATGAAAAATGTGGCACAGGTTAGGAGACGTGGGTGTGTTGAGTCTTATCTATTGGGATTACAGAAGACAAATATTCGACTTTATCATGGGGTTACTACTTGATACATTGTTCAGTCTTAAGTTTTAATTTAAAGACTTAAGAAAATAGAAACTTAAAAACTTTTATTTAAAAACTTAGAAAAGAGAGAAAACTGAAATAGAAACACAAGACAGGAAAAACAAATCTACTAAACACACATGATAAATATAAATAGGCCAAATTTTGCACTGGCTCATTTTCTTTTGCACAAAGGCATGGCTTTCTTAGTAGACCTTTGCAGTTATTACAAAATCAACCCAGCTCGTTTAGTAGTCACATCAGGCAGATCTGCAAAGAATGATTCTCCAAAGTTAGATAAACAACTTCCAGGGGAACAATCTGAGAATCCCCCTTATTTGGGGCCCCCTCAAGTTCTCTTCTCATCATAGGACCTTAGGAAAATAAAGGGAGACTTAGGTAAATTTTCTAACTACGCTGATACACAGAAGCTTCCCAAAATTTAACTCAGATATCTGACCTCTCATGAAGGGATGTTATGCTGCTTCTAAGCCAAACCCTGAACTGCAGCTGAAAAACAGGCAGTTCTGCAGGCAGCAAAGAATTTGAGGTACAAGTAATGTGTCTCCTCTAATAGGTAAAAAGGGACAAGAGAAAATAGTGAAGGTAAAAAATAGGGTAAACAACATTGCCAATAGGAAGGGAAGCAGTATCTCTTGACAACCTTAATTGGAAACTCTAGACTTTTCTATGGTGTTTTTCCTTCTTTCATGGTTTAAAATGGCTTCTATCTATTCTTTAATAATGTTCCTCCAAACTGGGAAAAGTTGATTTCCCCAAAACTTAAAAGGCTTGGCTTAGAGTTGCCTGGGAAAAGGGAACCCAGAAGCCTGACGGGCTAGCAAAACGGTAAAGTTTGTTATTATTGTTGTTGTTGTTTTACCAGACAGGCTTTTGGTTTCACTCTCCCTGTGCAAGTTGGTAAAAGAAATAATAAGGAAAAATGTTTATATTCTCAATAAAGCTTTCATCAATAAAAGAGGATTTGTGAGGTTATTACACTGCAGCCAATCTGGTGTACTCTGTTTGTCTTTTTGTATTGTTCTACCCAAAGAAAGAGTACTTTAGGTTGGGATGCAGGCCCAGGATGCAATTAGCCTGCTGTTCAAGCCAGCTTAACAAAATGGTCAATAACAAACTTTGTTACAGGCCTCCACCTATTTTCATGTCCTTTAGAACATGTGCTGTAACCACATGGCAATACTTTTTTTAGTCTCTGCCATTTTGCAATGGTGACTGTCTTCCTGTGCTAAGTCAGTTCCTGGGTGAGGGCCACAAATTCAGATAAGCCAGTTTATCAATCTGGGTGGGACCAGCTAATCCATCAAGGGCAGGGTTTACAAAATATGTTAAGAACTGATCTTGAGAACAGTTATGGGAGGATCAGAGTCTTGTAGCCTCCAGGGGTGTGACTCTTGAGCCATGGTTTCTAATCTTGTGGCTAGTTTCTTGGTCTGGTCCCCAGGCAAGAAGGAAGTAAATCTTGGGAGGGTGCTGTTATCATCCTTTTTTGGGCTACAGTCTGTAGACCAGCCTCCTCCCACACCCAGGGATGGGCAAGGGCAGCTTGGGAGCTGGAAACAGAATGAAGTTGCATCAGATCTTTTTCACTGTCTCTATCACAATTGTGCAATCACAGTTTCAAAAACCACTTACTACCCCTTTAAAATTATCTTGTACACGCAAGATTAAGTCATAACCTAATTAAGGCTGTGGGTTTCACCTGTGAGATTACTTTTCATAAAGTTCAAAAGCCGAAAGTCTTAACTCCTTAGCATGGCTAATGTCCTTTTAAAGGATTTTAAAAGATTTTCTTAACAAGTGCTCAGCTTAATTAAAAGTGAATATTCTAATTATAGGTCTATTTAAAAGAAATTTGTGTATTTTTCTTCTTGGATCTTGTTTTTCTGGACAAAAAGCTTTATTCTTCTCAATTGAGTGACATATTTCCATTTTTTTTTTTGTCTTGCCACTTTTAATGCACACAGAAGAAGCCCTAAGATAACATCTGACAGTCTGAGATTCCTTGAGGAAAACAGAGGAGGTGACACAGAACCCGTTTTGAAGAAAAAAAAAAAAAAGCAAACTCTTTTTAATGAAAATCAGGAATTAAGATTAGATCTCTCTCGAAATCAAAGGCTCTGTTCTGTTTTGCATTGTGTTATCTGACAGTTTTAAGTTTTGAGGCATCAGAAATTACCTAACATTATAAGAGAGCTTTAGTGTGTAATAACTAAGAAGTAATCATATTTTATGGGACAGCTAAGAGTAGTTATAAAGGGATACTTTATTCTGCACATTTGGATCACAGAAGCATGCTCTGGGCCACATGAAAGATATGGAAATATCCCCACCCTCCACTGAGAGATGAGACTCCTATGGGGGATGGGCTGATTACAAAATAAGCTGATTGGCTTTGAGTTGTCTGGCAATGAAATGCATGGTAGAAGCACTGCACTGTCCCATAGTATCTCCCTCCTTTGGGGGATCCAAAATCTAGTATAAAATGGCACAGCTAATTTTGGGGATCTGTCTTTGCCTTCAGGTGTGCCAGCTTATTAGACCCTAAAAATGCATGCTATCCTGGCCCTGTTCCTCCAGGGGTCCACCATGAAGTCAAGAATCCAATTAAGAAACTGGCAAATGAAAAATCTTACAAGTGCTGAATCTGCTATGTTTGTGTCACTATATCTGTTGTGTGAAATGTCCATAAAAAGACCTCAAATTGAATGGCTTAAAGAAAAATAAGTACTTAAAACCAATATTTTTCAGTTTATGTGACTTTAATCTTTAAGAAATAAAAATAGTCTTAAGGATTATTGGTAAAATGCAAGTGTCACCAAAATGCAAACAGGTGGTCTAAATCACACAAGTTGGGCACTAGGTTTGCTAAATGTTTCAAGGTTGTATCATGCCTGTTTACACCTGGGTAAGGCCTGGTACATGTGGAGTTAGATGCTAGAAAGGGTCAGACCTTATCTGCATTTCTGTCTTCTTCCTAGGCTCCACACTTGGTACGTAATTAAAATCACTTACTAACCAGGTTTTCACCAATAGTAAAAGTTGCTAAGAGTTAACAGTGTAACATGTATTTGAGACCACTAAACGGTTTTACATGCAAAGTATATAAAAACAATAAAATGAATTTTTCAGTAAAAGATTATAAGAAATCATGGAAATGTAACTTTTGCTCAGGGATGAGGGATTATTTCAGTTTTGATAAGATAATGCTAAAGTCTTAAGCAAATTATACAACGATTGTAAAATTTAATCTCACAAAATCCATTAACTAAATTCAAAAGTGTATTATATGGTATTTTCATAAATAGTGTTGAAATAAAAATGTATAAAGGTTGTCTTAAGACGCTAATCTGCCCTTCAGCAAAAGGGATTATAAAGGATTTGTAAAAGATTCACCTCATTATATAATTGGTTAAAATTAGATAGAATCATCTGTAAGGAATTTTAAAAACAAATTGAGGTTAACATTAATAAACTGATACAATGGTAAAATTTGGCTTTGAAGAGGATTTTCATGTCATAGTAAAGGCTAATGAAAGGTTTTTGCTTTTTGAGTCATCATTTTGGCAAAATAAATAATTTATGGCAATCTGGAATTCTATTTTATAACATAAAGAGTTTTAAACCTCTAACATTTAATAGGCTCCCCAAAATCAAACTTCAAGTTTCAAAATTGTCTTTCCTGATGCTTGGCTTTCTAGATGGTTCAGAGGGTCCCCGAAACATCCAGAGAAGAGATAAATGGGATCATGTGAATATATTTAGTTACATAGGATTGTGAAAATGATGTTCAACCTCCTTATGTTATATTTTGGTGAATAATACTAATATATGTTCCAAAACTGCATGGTATTTATAAAATTCTAAAGTCTATGCTACCAGTCAAAATTAAGGGTAAAGTTATTGTAAACCACAGAGATAACTAAACTCTTTGTCAGTAATGTTTTTAACTGTAACTACCCCGGATATTTTGTAATTTGCAAACAATTGTTGTCTTGCTTTGTTCCTTCTCAAAAGATGCTTTATAATCAAGCTATAGGACTTTAACAGGTGTTCTCAAATGCAGTTCTCTAATAGTACTGAAAATTGTAACACTGGAATAGAGAAAAACATACAGAATTCATGAAGAGCTAAAATGTTCATTAAGTATCAAGCAAAACAAGGATTAACTAAATGCACTGAACTCAGCAAACTGAAGCAAATCTTTTTAATTTTTGGTTGGAGTATTCCTGATACAAGTTTTATTTTTCAGAGTCAAGGACACTTATTTTGAAATATTTACAGCCTTTAATAATTGAGTAACGTATACTCCTGCGAACAAAATGTGGAGCATGTTTGTTTCTCTCTGCATGGTTCCTCCAAAATTTGTAAACTCTCTGTGAATACTCTTAATTTATGGCAATACAGTTGTTTCCATCAGTGCAATAAAAATCCATTTTTCTTTTGCAACAGGACACAATTAGAAAAACTGGTTATTTTATCAAGGTTTTGATTGGAAGGGTATTAGTCCCTTTAAGGAGTAAATTTCAACTTGCAGAGATGATAAAAGCCCCAAGGGGAGAACTGGCTTCATACCCTTGCCTACACAGTCCCCATACAGGGTTTCTGACTTGTGGTCAGTAACTTATGTCACTTTCCAACAGGTCCAGGAGCTTCAAGTATTTCTTGGGACCTTAAGAAGATAGGATCACTCAGCTCATAGGTATTTGAGGATAAAAACCCATAGCTAGCCTTGGCTTTAAAAGGTCTTATCTGAGATTCTTTGTGGAACAGAGTTTCATCAAAGCCAATCTAAAAGGCCTATGTAGAAATAACGATTCTTGCTGCACTTTATGCAAATAATCACGCCAAGTGTAAAACTGAAGTTTATTCTACAAACAACACAGTCCTATCGTAATTTTTTACCAAAAATGAGGACTGAAAAGATAAATTATGCACCAAAGCTTATCATATATTTGTAATTAAATCCTAATATCATTAATTGATTTTTAAGGTTTTTTGCCTGCATTTTAGACTAACCCTGCTCATTCACTTTTATATTAACGTTTCAACAACATATGTTGGATGTAAAGCAGTGTTACAGCCCATCGGAATGGCTGACATAATCAAACTCCAAATGGTGTTGCAGACAGAACCACACATGGACATGTCTTTCTTCCAAGGACCTTAGATCTACCCCAGGAGGAGCCCTAGCTGCTGTTCCCCACACAACACTTCTTTGCAGCAGGAAGTAGCCAGAAAGAGTCATCATCAAACATCCCCTAACAGCAGTGGGGGTTACCATTCCATAGTGGTGAATGGTATAGGAGTTAAGAAGAAATTACTTGGGCAGATAGTGAAGGTATGAAGTACTTGATAAGGTTTTCCTTTTACTAAAAAGCAGTCCTAAATTATTTTACTTTCTAACCAAGCACAGCCTGTAATATCAATCTGTAGACATAAAAGCAGGCATTGTGCCAATTATGTCCAAGATGGTGGCTCCACTGTCCCTTCCTTTTGTAAGCCACATGTACAGTAAGGAGCAGACAAGATGGCACCAATAAACTGAACGGTTCACTTATATAATAAGATTAGGGTGGGGTAACCAGCCTACCCCACGTGCTATGTAAACATCACACCTGATCAAACCAGTCTGTGTGCCCTACATAAATCGGACACTGCCTCCTCAAGCTGGACTATAAATTTCAGCACACCCACCATCAGCTGGTCTTTTCTACTCGGCAGACCCCTGTCTCTCAACAGAGAGAGCTGTTTTTCTTTCTTGTTCCTTTTGCCTATTAAAGCTCTACTCCTAAACTCCTCGTGTGTATCCATGTCCTAAATTTCCTGGCACAAGACAAGTGTGCCAGGTATATACCCCAGACATTATAGCCACTTCACCAATATTGTAATGAATACCACAACTATTAAAAACAGTATTTAAAAATTTTAAGTGTATCATTTTATCCTTAGGGAGGGACCTATGGTAAATCTACTGGAATTTAGGATAACTTATAATTCTCCTTTATATGGTTTATATGACCATATTAAACCGAAGTGACAAAGTTAGATTCATTAGTTCATTTTTTATTTTAGCTCCTGCTTTTGTGATTTTTTTTTTGAGACAGTTTTGCTCTGTTGCCCAGGCCAAAGTGTAATGGTGCAATCTCAGCTCACAGCAAACTCCACCCCCTGAGATTTAAGCATTTCTCCTGCCTCGGCCTCCCAAGCAGCTGGGATTACAGGCATATGCCATCACACCCAGCTAATTATTTTTGCATTTAGTAGAGATGGTGCTTCGCCATGTTGGTCAGGCTGGTCTCAAACTCCTGGCCTAAAATGATCCACCGGCCTCAGCCTCGCAAAGTGCTGGAATTACAGGTATGAACCACAGTGCCCAGCCCTTTTGTGCTTCTTGTATTAATTTTCACAAATTATATAAAAACACATTTACATGGTTTCAAAGTCAAATACACAAAATGTGGCATATTCAGTGTAGTTTAGTTTCTATTGATGAGCCCTCCATATGTTTTTTTTAAGTTCTGATTTATTCATCAATTTTTAAAATTTAGGCATATATATAAGCAAATATAAGAAAACAATAATACACTAAACACATTCTCTCCAACTTATTATTTCACAGCAATACACAGAGAATTTCCTCATTCTTTCATTGTGTGGATATAATCATCTTTTACATACTCCCAAACCCAAATATCCATGAAAAAGCATTAGCTAAATAAATATCCCTGCAATGAATTGCTCCATGTAAATGTCTTGTGTTTTTGCTAAAGTACCTTTGAGATAAATTCCAATCAGAGAGATTGCTAGGTCAAAAAGTAAAAGCATTCACAGTTTTACTACAAATTGTAAAGCTTCTCTTCATAAATAACATTTTCCATTTTATATTCCATCTAGAAACATATGAGAGCAGCTGTTTTCCCACAGCTTGACCAATACTGTGTCAAAGAGTATGGAGTATGGTGTCAATTACAAATTTTTGCCAATCTAAAGAAATGAAATTTCACTGTAGTTTCAGTTTGCATTTTACTTCTTAGGAACACATTTGCAAAACATTTCAGATGTTTAAGGGTCATTGAGCTCTCTTTTTCCATGAACTACTCATTTTTCTTCATAGTTATAATTTCTATTTTAGAAGATCTGTATCATATTAACTCTTCATTTCTAATTGAATTGCAAATTTTTTTTAGTTTATCATTTAACTTTGACTTTGTTTATGGTTATTTTGCCATTGAGATTATTAGTGGTCCAAAGGATAAGTCTTTCCTTTACTGTTTTTGTGTTTTAATAAGAGTTAAAGTTTTCTCTACTCCCAGGTTACCAAGGAACTCACTCAGCTTTCCTCCTAGTACTTGTACATCTTACCTTTTTAATTTACATTTCTAATTTATTTTTATTTTTTCTTGAAGTAGAGTGTGAAAATGAATGCAATTTTATATGTTTTTGTATGTCTAGCCAGTTATCCCAACATCACTTATATTGATATGATTGATGTGAAAAACTTTACATATTTAATGTATACAACCTGAAGAGTTTGGGAACAAGTATACAGTCATAAAATTACCATATCATCAAGGCCATAAATATATCCATCATGTCACTTCCCAAAGTTTTCTCCCACCCCTCTTTATTGTTATTATAATTATGTGCATGTGGTAAGATCACAATATCTATACTTTTTGCAAATTTTAAATATGTAATATAATAAGGTGAGCTATAGGCACTACGCTGTATAGTATATTTCCAGAACTTATATATTTTGCATAACTGAAACTTTGTACCACTTGCCAATGTCACATATTGAAAAGTCCTTTTTTTCTTCACAAATTTGATATCCTGACTTCATAATAAAGCAAATTTTCATAGGGATTTTAATCTGTTTCTAGATATTTTCCCTTTCTTCTCTTTAGTGAAATGTCTTTTTGGTTTTCAAGAGTATGCTATTTTAATCACTGTATGTTTTAATATCATATACAGCCAGTTCACCCCATATGTAATTACTCTATCAGGGCATTCAGTGCTATTCTTAGTTTTTTTTCCAAATGGAATTGCTAATCAATGTGTATATCCCCAAGGAGGGGGGATCTTAATGATAATTAGACTGACATTACAATAGATTTACTAATTTGTAAAATACTAACAATAATGTTATATCTTCGTGTAAGTTAATATGGTATATTAACACAACACAAAACTAATTAGAGAATATAATTAAAGAGAAGTTCCGGTTATGATCATAAATATTTGTATGCAGGCTTAGATGTATTTAAAGCCTACATGAAAAAGCTATAAAAAGCTCCTGAAAGGCACAAAAGCATCTACAACAAAAGAAAAACATAATATTTTTGCATACACAGCTCAGTATCATATAGATGTTAACTTTTGCCTGCACATGTATAAGTTGTTTCCTACTTATTGTCTGAAATCCTTCTTCTGACACTTTCTAACAAAAAAAAAATAACATGGAAAGGTCAATGTCAAAACACATTATGTGAGTATCACAGACTTGAAACAAAACCTGAGACTACAGTAGTAGTCTCCTTTAAAGAAATGCTGTATCATTAACAGGACTGATAATAAAGAAGATGATGCTATATGGAAAAAGACAAGTGTCAAAAACTCTAAAAGCCAGATTCTAAATGCAAAGGAATTTTGAAAACTTTCAACACAGTTTTCAAGGGCTCTCTGAAGCCTTTTAGGGATCTGCAAGGTCAAGGTGATTTTCATTATTATTATTTTTGAGACAGGGTCTTGCTTTGTCACCCAGGCTGGAATGCAGCAGTACAATCATAGCTCACTGCAGCCTTAAACTCCTGGCCTCAAGTGATCTTACCTAAGCCTCTTGAGTAGCTGGGATTACAGGCATGAGCCACCATGTCCAGCCATTTTGCATAATTTTTAATGTGTTATTTGTTTTATTTCACTTTGTTGACATTTGCCTTAATGGTTCAAGAGCAATCATAGTTAAAATTACTGGCACCTTTGCATGATCAAGTGGTACCAAACTGTGCCAGTAGTCATATTTTTCACCACTACACAGAGTACTAAAAAGTAAGTGGGGAAAGCCAATTTCTCTTAAAAATACCTTAGGTGAAGTGGTAGAAATCATTGATATTATTACATCTCAAACCTTTGAGTACCAATGTTTTAAAATCTGTGTGACAAAGGAGGAATTATACACAGAGTACCTGGCTGCATACTGAAGTATAATGGTTGCCTCTAGGAAAAGCACTTATGCAGCTGTTTGACAGGTGAGCTAAACTAGCTACTTTTTCATAGAATTCTATTTTTACTTGAAAGAGTGACAAACAAGAAAATGGTAAGTCTTCAAATTCAGGCTTTTTAGAAACTTTCTTAAGCATAAACAAAGCCAGCCTGATGCTTCAAGGTAAAGAGTTGGCTAGATTTGTTGACAATGATAAAGTTTAAGTTTCCAAGTAAAAAATATAATTTTAGAAAATTGGCATCTGCTACCATGCATTTCCAATCTTTAAAGAATAATTTTTGTGGTTATATCAAGTTTATGACTACATAATAAAACATGTCAATATTTGGAAGTTCTCCAAACTTGGTGAATCAATATTTTCCAAATAACTAATGCATGATGCTATAAAATCATGCATGGTAAAAGACCATCCAGAGTAAAAGATAAACTAATACATTTTAATGTGACACTATAGGATAAGGCCATTATTATGTGAAGTGAGCTGAATGGATGCCCTCAAAAAGATCTTTGCCTTTCTTAATTCTCAGAAATTGTAATTATTAACCTTATAAGATAAACAAGTAAATTACATGTAAAAGATGTAATTAAGTTACCCATTTTGAGAGAAGCAGAATATCCTGAGTTATCTGGATGAGACCTAAATCCAATGACTAGTATCCTCATAAAAGCGAGCCAGAGGCAGATTATATAGACAGAAGAGGAGAAGGCAACGTGACCACAGAGGCAGAGATTGGAGCGATAGTCATGACTCAAGGAATACTGACAGCCACCAAAATATAGAAGAGACAGAAAGGGCCAGGCATGGTGGCTCACACATGTAATCCCAGCACTTTGGGAGGCCGAGGTGGGTGGGCCACCTGAGGTCAGGAGTTCAAGACCAGCCTGGCCAACATGGTGAAATCCTGTCTCTACTAAAAATCCAAAAATTAGCTGGGTGTGGTGGTGGGTGCCTGTAATTTTAGCTACTTAGGAGGCTGAAGCAAAAGAATTGAGCCAGGGAGGTGGAGGTTGCAGTGAGCCAAGATCAAGCCATTGCATTCCAGCCTGGACAACAGAGTAAGACTCTGTCTCAAAAAAACAGAAAGAAAGAGAGACAGAAATAGAGTGAGACTCTGTCTCAAAAAAACAAAAAGAAAGAAAGAAGAGAGACAGAAACAATCTATCTCCACGACAGCCTCCTGAGAGAGTACAGTCCTACTGACACTTTGATTTCAGACTTCTAGTCCTCAGAACCATGTGAGAATACACTTCCTCTGTAAGTTATCCAGTTTGCAGTAATTTGTTGTGGCAGTGATAGGAAACTAATACAGCATAGTTTCAGATTCTACATTGCAGCTCTGATAACTAACACTCATTAAAAAAAATTACCACTTGTTAAGTTTCAATATAGTATTAAAAAAGAATATCCACAATTAATTGAAGAAGCTTCCACCTTTTCCAGTTGCATATAGGAAAACAAATTTTCTCCATATACTTTTACCAAAACAATATATGGGAGCAGAGTGATACAGAAGCAGACATAAGAATGCAGCTGTCTTAAGACAGACATTTAAGAAATTTACACAAATGTGAAACAATGCCACTCTAATAACTCTATTTACTTTGGAAAATATAGTTAAGTTTTCATAATACTTGCTATGTTAATAAATTCTGGTTTTAGTATTATAATTTTAAAATAAATTATATATTTTAAATTTTTTGAAGCTATAATTTTTAATACAGTAAATAATAATAGCTATTACCTACATAAACAAAAATTATTTGGGATTCTCAAAATTTTCAGAAATATACAGAGGTCCTAAGACAAATGAGAGAATTATTGTATTAACTAGTTTATTATACTTATAATTTTACATTTTATGCATTAATAAGAATGATATCTGATGAAAAGTCTACATCTCTATCAATTCAAAAGACTTCTTTCATTAAGAATAAAATATTGGAAAACGAATTCAGAGGTCTCTATGAGGTGTGCCTGAAGGAAGAAGCTAAATTTCAGTTTCTGAATTGTGTTTATTAAAGATTCGGAACTTTTTAATAAAAAGATAAAAACATCATTTGACCCTTCAATAAAAGAGCCAGGGAAAAATGCAAAGCTTAGGAAAAAACTGTATAAAAAGTCATGATCATAACATTTTTAATATTGCATAGAAAAAATACTTCAAATTCCTCTAAAATCTATCCGATCACCTTACATGAAAAACTATTTTTATTTTTTCTTTCCGAACTCCAACCCAAATCCCTCCCCTGCCTTATCCCACCCTTTGACCTTATAACTCCTTCCTTTTCCCCTAGGCTCTACATTACAAAAGCTCCTAAAGCCCACTCTGGAAACACTCAAATATCCTTCAGGAGTGGAAGAGGAAAAGAAATTCCATGCACAGAGCCAGAACCAACTTTTAAAGGTAAAGGTGGGGATGAGAAAGAGAATCAAAACATTAATGATTTGGGCCTTGTTCCATAGGCTTACATTTTGTTCTCTATGGATCAAATATCTCTAACTTAATTATTAAATAGTATTCATTCATTTTCTTTTGTAATGAAAAATACTTTATTGATAAAAAAAAAAATACTACTGCTTATCTGAGCTGTCAGTGAGTTGTAATCTTTTTGTTGGTGCAAGGTCTGACCTCAATGTTGATGGCTGCTGATGGATCAGGGTGGTAGTCGCTGAAGGAAGGGGTAGCTATGGTAATTTCTGAAAATAACACAACTATGAATTTGGCCGCATTGGGAGACTCTTCTTCACAACAGATTTCTCTGTAGCATGTGATGCTATTTGACAGCATTTTACCCACAGTAGAACTTTCAAAATGGAGCCAATCCTCTCAAACCCTGATGCTCCTTTATCAACTAAGTTTATGTAATATTGTATGACCATCTTCATTTCAGCAATGTTCACAGCATCTTCACCAGGAGTAGATTCTATCTCAAAAAAACAGTGCTCATCCGTAAGAAGCAAACTCCTCATCCATTCATGTTTTTTCATGTGACTGCCTCAGTTCCATCACATCTTCAGACTCCACTTCTACTTCTAATTCTTTTACTATTTCTAGCCAATTTGCAGTTACTTCCTCCATGGAAGTCTTGATTCCTTCCATGTCATCTATGAGGGCTGGAATCAACTTCTTCTGAACTCCTGCTAATGTTGACATTTTGACCTCCTCCCAAGAATCATGAGTGCTCTTAATGGCAGCTAGAATAATGATTCCTTTCCAGAAAATTTTCAATTTACTTTGTTCAGATCTCTCAGAGGAATCACCTTCTATGGTAGCTATAGCCTTATGAAACGTATTTCTCAAATAATAAGACTGGAAAGTTGAAATGATTCCTTGATCTGTGGGCTGCAGAATGGATGTTGTATTAGTAAGCATGAAAATTACATAAATCTCCTTGTACATATCCATTAGAGTTCTTGGGTGACTAGAAATCTTTTTCTGAGCAAAGTCTCAATAGTGGGCTTAAAATATCAAGCACACCATTCTGTAAACAGGTGTGCTGTCATTTAAGCTTGTCAATTTCCAGAGCACAGGCAAGGTAGATTTATTATCATTCTTATGAGTCTCTAGGATTTTTGAAATGTTAAAAGAGCATTTAGCTTTGACTCTGTCAGCAGCTGCATTAATCACTAACAAGAGACAGCATGTCCTTTAAGACTTTAAAGCCAGGCATTGAATTGACTTCTCTGTGATAGCCCTAGAAGGTATCTTCTTTCAATATAATGTTATTTTTCTTCTACTTGGAAAGTCTATTTTTCAGTGTAATCATTTTCATCAATGATCTTAGCTAGATCTTCTTGTTGCATCTTTTACATCAGCACGTTGCTTCACCTTGCACATTTTTTAAATTTAATTTTTTAATTTTAGCCTTTATAAGTACATAGGAGGTATATATATTTATGGAGTACATGAGATATTTTGATAAAGCCATACAATGAGTAATAATCACATCAGGGTAAATGGGGTATCCATCACCTCAAGCATTTATCATTTGTGTTAAGAACATTCCAATTATACTTATTTGTTAATGTGTTATAAATTATCATTGACTGTAGTCACCTTGTTCTGCAATCAAATACTAAATCTTATTCATTCTATTTAATTATATTTTTGTACCCATTAGCCATTCCCACTCCTCCCACCCCTCCAAGACTCATGACAACCTCAGGTAACCATCACTCTAAGTCTCTTTGTAAAGGTATTTCACCTCCCTGGTTAGCATTATTCCTAGGCATTTTACTTTGTGTGTGTGGCTATAGTGAATGGCATTACATTTTGATTGGGCTCTCAGCTTGGACACTGTTTGTATATAGAAATCCTATTCATTTATATATATTGATTTTATATCCTGAAACTTTGCTGAAGTGGTTTATTAGATCAAGAAGGCAGACTACAGGATTTTCTATGTATATAATCATACTGTCTGCAAAGAGGGATAGTTTGACTTCCTCTTTTCCTATTTTGATGCTTTGTATTTCTTTCTCTTGCCTAATTGCTCTGGCTAGGACTTGCGGTACTGTGCTGAATAGAAGTAGTAAGAAGACACATCCTTTCTTGTTCTGATTCTCAAGGGGAATGCTGCCAACTTTTGCTTTCTGCATCAACTGAGATAATCATGTGGTTTCTGTTTTTAGTTCTGTTTATATGATGAATCACATTTGTTGATTTGCATATGTTGGACCAACCTTGCACCCCAAGGATAAAGCCTACTTTAATGTGGTAGATTAGCTCTTTGATATTCTACTGGATTTGGCTGGCTAATATTTTCTTGAAGATTTTTGCATCTATGTTCCTCAAGGATACTGGCTTGATGTTTTCTTTGTCATGGGTCTCTCCCACATTTTGGTAGCAGAATAATGCTGGCTTCATTGAACAAGTTAGAAAGGAGTCCCTCATCTTCAATTATTTTTGAAAAGTTTCAATAGGATTGGTATCAGCTCTTCTTTATACATCTGGTAGAATTAGGTGCAAACCCATCTCGTCTAGAGCCTTCTGTGGTTGGTAGGCTTTTTATAATTAATTCAATTTCAGAATTCATTATTGGTCCATTCAGGGTCTGAATTTCTCCTTGCTTCAATTTGTGGAATTTATGTGTTTTCAGAAATTTATCAATTTCTTCTACATT
This sequence comes from Cheracebus regulus, assembly GCA_963574635.1. Lineage (NCBI taxonomy): Eukaryota > Metazoa > Chordata > Mammalia > Primates > Pitheciidae > Cheracebus > Cheracebus regulus. The sequence continues at coordinate 701 of CAUYQU010026988.1, read as the reverse complement.
TTCTACTATGTGTGCATAGAGGTATTCATAATATTCTACAATGGGTTTTTTTGTATTTCTGTGAGGTTAGTGGTAATAACCCCTTTGTTATTTCTGATTTTGTTATTTTGTATCTTCTCTCTCTTTTTTATTAGTCTAGCTATTAGTCTATCAATCTTATTTATGCTTTCAAAAAACCAACTTCTGGTTTTATCTTTCATACAGTTTTGCATCTCAGTTTCATTCAGTTCGGCTATGATTTTGATTATTTTTTTCCTCCTGTTAACTTTGGTGTTGGTTTGCTTCTGTTTCTCTCGTTCCTGTAGGTGTGATGGTATGTTGCTAATTTGAAATCTTTCAAACTTTTTGAGGTATTTAGTGATTAAAAACTTTCATCTTAACACTGCTTTAGCTGTGTCCCAGAGATTCTGATATGTTTTATCTTTGTTTTCATTAGTTTCAAAGAATTTTGTTGTTTCTGCCTTAATTTCATTGCTTACCCAAAAGTCATTCAGGAGGTAGTTGTTTAATTTGCATGTAATTATATAGCTTTTGAAATATCTTCTTAGTATTGACTTCTATTTTTATTGCGCCATGATCAGAGAATGTGGTGGTATGATTTTTTTTTTTTTTTTTTTTTTTTTTTTTTTTTTTTTTTTTAATGTTCTTTTTCCAAAAATTTTGTGTATTTTTGAGTTTTTTGTGTTTTACGTTTAAAAGAA
>CAUYQU010026987.1:0-16183 GCA_963574635.1 Cheracebus regulus | reverse complement strand
GGTTACCCACAAAGGGAAGCCCATCAGACTCACAGCAGATCTCTCAGCAGAAACCCTACAAGCCAGAAGAGAGTGGGGGCCAACATTCAACATCCTTAAAGAAAAGAACTTTCAACCTAGAATTTCATATTCGGCCAAACTAAGGTTCATAAGTGAAGGAAAAATAAAATTTTTTGCGAACAAACAAGTACTCAGAGATTACATCACCACCAGGCCTGCTTTACAAGAGCTTCCAATTTGGAAGCTCCAATGTTAGGTTCATATGTATTTATAATTATGATATTTTCCTTTTGGACTAGTCCTTTTATCATTATATAATGTTCCTCTTTGTCTTTTTTTAAACTGCTGTTGCTTTAAAGTTTGTTTTGTCTAATAGAAGAATAGATACTCCTGCTGTCTTTTGGTGTCCATTTGCATGAAATGTCTTTTTCCACCTCTTTACCTTAAGTTTACATGAGTCCTTAGGTGTTAGGTTAGTTTCCTGAAGACAGCAGAAACTTGATTGATGAATGCTTACCCATTCTGCCATTCTGTATCTTTCAAGTGGAACATTTAGGCCATTTACATTCAGTGCTGGTATTGAGATGTGAGGTACTATTCTATTCATCATGCTATTTGTTGCATGAATACATTTTATTTCCATTGTATTATTGTTATATAAGTCCTGTGAGATTTATGCTTTAAAATGTTGTAGTTTGGTGCATTTCAAGGACTTGTTTTAAGATTTGGAGCTCCTTTTAGCAGTTCTTGTAGTGCTGGTTTGGTAGTGGTGAATTCTCTCAGCAATTGTCTGGAAAAGTCCATATCTTTTCTTCATTTATGAAGCTTATTTTTGTTGGATACAAAATTCTTAGTTGATAATTGTTTTGTTTAAGGAGGCTAAAAATAGAACTCCAATCCCTTCTAGCTTATAAGTTTTCTGCTGAGAATTTGCTGTTAATCTAATAGGTTTTCTGATGCTTTTGCCATACAGCTCTTAAGTTTCTTTCCTTCATCTTTACTTTAGATAGACTATGTGCCTAGGCAATTATCTTATTGCAATTAATTTTCCTGGTATTCTTTGAGCTTCTTATATTTGGATTTCTAGATCTCTAGCAGGACTGGGAAAGTTTTCCTTGATTATTCCCTCAAATATGTTTTCCAAACTTTTAGATTTCTCTTCTTCTTTAGGAACACCAATGATTTTTAGGTTTGGACATTTAACAGTCCAAAATTTATTGAGGTCTTTGTTCATTTTTTTTTTTTTTTTTTTTTTTGAGACAGAATTTCGCTCTGTTGCCAGGCACCAGGTTGGATTGCAGTGGTGTGATCTTGGCTCAGTGCAAACTCTGCCTTCCGAGTTCAAGCAATTCTATCTCAGCCTCACAAGTAGCTGGGACTATAGGCATGCACCATCACACCCAGCTAATTTTTGTATTTTAGCAGAGACGGGGTTTCACCATGTTGGTCAGGATGGTCTTGATCTCTTGACTTTGCAATCTGCTCGCCTCGGCCTCCCAAAGTGCTGGGATTAGAGGTGTGAGCCATCACACCAGGCCAGCTTTGTTCATTTTTTAAAAAAATGTTATTTATCTTTGACAGATTGGACTAATTTGAAAGCCTTGTTTTCAAGCTCTGAAGTTCTTTCTTCTGCTTGTTCAGTTTTATTGCTGAGACTTGCCACAGCATTTTGCATTTTTCTAAGTGTATCTTTGATTTCCAGAAGTTGATTGTTTTTTATTTATGCTTTCTGTTTCGCTAAATAATTTTCCTTTTATATTCTGTATCATCTTTTGATTTCTTTAATTTGGACTTCACTTTTCTCTGGTGCCTCCATGATTAGCTTAATAATTGACTTTCTGAATACCTTTTCTGGCAATTCAGAGATTTTTGTGTTGGTTTGGATCCACTCCTGGTGAGCTGGTATGATCTTTTGAGGGTGTTAAAGAACCTTGTGTTGTCCTATTACCAGAATTGTTTTTCTGCTTCCTTCTCATTTGGGTAAACTATGTCAGAGGGAAGATCTGGGATTCAAGGGCTGCTGTTCAGATTCTTTTGTCCCATAGGGTGCTCCCTTGATGTGGTGTTGTTCCTCTTCCCCTTGGAATGGGGTGTCCTGAGAGCCCAGCTGTAGTGATGATTATTGCTCTTCTGGCTCTAGCTACCCAGTAGAGCTACTGTACTCTGGGCTGGTACTGGGGAGTGTCTGCAGAATCCTGTGATGTGATCCATCTTCAGGCCTTGCAGCCGTGGACACCAGCATCTGCTCTGGTGAAGGTAGCAGGGGAGTAAAGTGGACTCTGTGAGGGTCCTTGGTTGTGTTTTGGGCTGGTGTTATGTTGATTGTCATCCACCCAGGAGGTGGCACTTTTAAGAGTGCATCAGCTACATTTAGTTTTTTGGCATCTCAGGGAGCCTGCAGCAGTGATCCACTTCTTTCAAAGGGACTGTGGACTCACTCAGCTTTGCTGGTAATGTTCCTGTGGTAGTTCGTGGAGCAAAAATGCACAGTGTGAGTCTCCATATGCTGCTCTGTCCATCCGAGTGGGAGCTGCAAGCTAGTCCTGCTTTCTACCCACCACATTCCAGATTAAATTTTTAAAAAGCAAGTCACAGCTTTTTGCTGTGTAAGGAACCCTCTTTAAATATAAAAATGTAGATGTATTAAAAATTAAAAAAAGGAAAAGCTCTATGATGCCCACACTATCCACAAGAAAGTTGGAGTAGTTATATAACATCAGGAAAAACAGACTTCAGAAAAAGGAATGTTATAGGACGATAAAGGGTCAGTTCCCCAAAAACACATAATAATCTGAAATATGTGTGCACCTATCAAATCTTGATCAAATCTTCAAAGAACATGAAACAAAAATAATGGAACTTTAAAGGGAAATAAGAAATAATTGCAACTATAGTGGAAGACTTTAACACTCCTCTCTCAGGAATCAACAAAATGGTAATAATAAATTAGTAAAGATCTTGCGGTGCTTTGTAGTGTTAATTTGGCTAGGCTGACCTACATTTTTCATAATTCCATTTCCTATATGTTTCTGGTTAAGAATGATCAATAGAAACATTCTTGTACCAGATTAGAATGGTGAAAATGAAAACACAGCCATTTTATAGCTCACACATGTGATTGCTTATCTGCTAGCTAATTTTGTGGGGTAAAGTACAGCAATCAGGTATATAACTGTTGTACCTTCCTCTGATTCTCCTTCAGTTCCACTAATTCCTGAGGCAGGAGTGTGTAAAGTTCTAATAATGAGGGGCAACAGCAATAGCTTATCTTGCAGGAAATCCATATCATTAAGGACAGAGGTATAATCACTGAACTGTTTCAGTCTATCTTATGATGCAGCTCTTGTTTGCAGGTCACAGCTTGTTCTGACTCTTCCGTGTATTACATTATCTTTTCTTCCTAACTGCATGCCCTGTCAACTTCAGCTTCAGCATCAAATGCAAAGACAAGAGTCTTACAGACATGAGCAAGTTCCTATAATTGTACAATGTCAAATCCGAGTAATAAATCCATTAATTTATCTGAATCTGAACATACATATCTCTCTATATATCTGCATCTACATCTCCACTTACAATTATATTTACATCTACATTCACATTCATATTGACATCTTATGGTCTGCTTCTCTGATTAAAGCCTATTTGGTACAGAATTGAGTACTAAGAGTGGTTTCAGAGTGACAGAAACTTTAGAATGAGTTCTGTGAACTGGTTCTTTAAACTAGATTCTTGAATATGATTAAAGACATTAATAACCTTATTTCTGAGGCTAAAGGGGATACTGACCATCTATGACATACAGCGGCAAAACAGTACTCAAAATATCACCTGCAGATAATGTAATCAGTGCCTATAGAATGCAAGTAATTGCTGTCATAGAACATTTTTGTGAAAATAAGAAATATAATGGGATGGGTTGATTGGTTATACTGAAGACATGTGGAAAAGAAAATGAGATCAGGACCTTAAATCCTAAGCTTACAGGCTGCATAAGGGACCTGAAAGCTTCAATAACTGTCCTAAAGTAAACTCTTATTTCTTGCAGCCGTAGGGCAGATATTTCTGAACACCAGATCTAATGTCTGATCCTGCAAATGGCTGAATTACAAATGCAAAGTGAATTTACAGTTCCATAATATCTCTTTTGTTAAAGTTAGAGCATTGATATGGATGGAGTAGATCCTGGAAAATTGGGAAGGGGACAGATAGGCAGAATCCAATAACGCTAGGGACTTTGAACTCCAGAATTCTGCTAAGCCTGTGGAAGATCCTTTTAACCACTGCCCTTTTAACCTTTGCCTAAGAACCTGTAAGGTCTTTCCCTAAGTAGATATCTTGCAAGGTGTTACTAATGATCCTTCAGACCTATTCCCACTACATGTCTTTGCTTCTAAACCTATAATTAAAATCAAGAACCAATAAGCCTTAGAGGGTCAAACAGAAAGTATGGCCTGTGATGAGATCTGATATATTTAAAAAATGACTTTTTCAGAAAACTGGAAAATATATGTAGGAATGGATTTTAAAAGTGTAGGATCAAAATGGAAGGAATATAAAGTTGGATCGTGATACATTCAATCACAGGGCTCACTAATCAGAGATTCTGAATTCAAAACTGAAGTACTGGAAATGACTCTAACAATTTTCTTGGTTAGTTGTCCAAAATGCAGAGTCAAAAGTAGTCTCCACCACCACACCTTAAGTAGATTATAGAGTAAGTGCCAGATGTTTGTTCTGGTGCACTATAGAGTATGTTATTCAAAGGTTTAGGGAGACTATCTTAAGAGAATGTAGTGACTGTTTAGTGTATGCATTTTCATTTCAACATTTTTTTTGTTACTTTTTGTGAGTACATAATAGGTGTATTGCACGCATTTTCTACTTGTTGTATGTAAAGTTTTATTTATAGCTATTTGTTTGAACTTATTATTTATTCAACTTTGATACCTGTGATAATTTTCTTCATCTGTTTCTGAGAAGCATTTGCTAAAACTCTCTAACATCACTGATTGATTTATCTGTTTCTTCTCCTAATGTTAGTTTGCTTTTTTATGAAAGTGATTCTGGAATGATAACAAAAAAAAAATGTATACTTCTTTCTTTTAACTTGATCTTTCCTTTGGGCATTGTCCGAACAAGAGCCTATTCACAAAATAGCATTAATAAGTTTAATGGTATTTTTCTTAAAGCTTACATAGGCCACATGGAAAAGTATACAGTGTATAGCATTCATTTAAAAAATTTTTATTATAGTTGGCTTCTTCCAAGTTTCTGTTTCTGCCTCAAATCCAACAGATAACCTCCTTTCCTTTTCTTCCTTTTGGCACTACAATTCCTGACTCTATCCTGTACCTTTGCCCCAATTCCCTTCACTCACAACCATGAAACTGCCACCAATCTCTCTCTTGGTTTATCATGTACAGAAATTCAGTTCTATCTAGGATTCTTGCCCTCAAACATATGATTTTGCCTGCTACTCCATATAAATTCAATACATCAAAGACAATTTTGATGAAAAGAGACATACTGATTATGCTCAGAAAATGAATTATTCTTTAGTAACTAGGCCCCATCTTTCTTAGGAGGCAGTTGAAACTTATAAATGTGATTAGTACAATATTTTTATTTCAAATATTTCAATTTAAAGTGATGCATCTTTTTATATTGAAAGAGGAGAGAGACAAAATTGCATTTTTTTTTTTTTGTTATCTAAAGATTCACGGTGACAACTGGAATTAATGAACTGGATTTATGTTTTGACTGCAGGTTTTAATCAGATTCAATATGTTTCAGCATCTGTTATAGGCAGCCACTCCACTGACTGCTGGCCTGACATGTCACTTAATCCAATCCTAATCTAAGATCATGACAAGAGAAAATGATAAACTTCCTTGGAAAAATCAATGAATTTAATGTTCTTTTTATCTTATTGAATTATTTGTCTATTGACTGTGCTTCCTCTCTTTACAAATTTGCACACAGAAAACCTCTTTTTAAAAATGCTGGGCATGGTGGCTCACACCTGTAATCCCAGCATTTTGGGAGGCAGAGGCAGGTGGATCACCTGAGGTCAACGTGGTGAAACTCCATTTCTACTAAAAATACAAAAATTAGCCAGCTACTCAGGAGGCCGAGGCACGGAAATCACTTGAACCCAGATGGTGGAGGTTGCAGTGAGCCGAGATCATGCCACTGCACTCCAGCCTGGATGACAGAGCAAGATTCAGTCTCAAACAAAAAAAAAAAAAAAGAAAACCTGTTTTAAAAATAAATTGTATAATGTTTTAGATGATAAGACATCAGTCTGAGATCAGGATTGGTAATTACAATAGTCTCAGGTGACATAATTCAGGAAGGCAAAATTAACTTTAACTTTTCACCCTTTATCTTTATTTCTATTTCAAGTCTACACATCTTCTTTTGATAACATAAAATATAAACTTAGTCAATCCTAGGCATGAACTCAGCTCTGGAATTTCTCCCAATTTATTTTCTGTCTGTGGCATCATCTAAGTTCAAGAGAACTCAGATGGGGTAAATTACGTGGTCTGTGATCACTGACTTTGTCTACTTTGGTATCTGCCGAGATTCCCTCACCAAGGCTTGTCCTTACGCCTGATATCCTCCCTCTGTTATCTTTTCCATCTATGAGGTCAGGCCAGTCATTGATACTTGCACCCTGAAACCTCCATACCATAGTTGAGTGATGTCTTCAGGTCTACCAAATCTCTCTCATCCAACTTTGTACCTTCTTGATAGCAAATGGAGATTTGGAATTATTCCAATTGATTCCAGGGCCTCAAAGATTTCATCTGAGGCCTATTTGGACACTAAAAATCCATGCAGCAAATTCTATTTACTGCTTCAATATCAGGATAACCACTCCATGCTGCTGCTCCTTAAATGGGAAGCAGGTCATTGTGCTGTCTACACTTAAACCCCTAAACTCCGCTATTTATATTGGCACCCACCCACCCACCTTGAAGAACTAGTCCTAAGTGAAGAAGAGTGCAAGCTCAAAAGAGCATCTAACTCACTATAAAACCCTTTCACTTGACCTATTATTTATTAGAGTATTTTAAGTTTAGTGTATAGCAATTATTGAACACTGACTATTTTGTTCTGTTATGCTCCCCATCCCACCTCTCCACAGTTTAGCTCCTGCCTAAAATTAAAGAAGAGGAACAGCAACAAAAATAAATATGTTCAATCCCAAAAAGCACATCAATTTATATCACTGCAAATAAATACTGACTTTCTAATCATGGTTCTTCTATTAATCCACCCTATGACACTGTATGAACGATTGTACCTTTCTGAATGTTAGTTTCCTCATCTATAAATTATGGGGATTAAACTAAGTGCTTTTTAGAATCCTTAGCAGCATTAATATTCCATAATCATGTGTTTTCAGACTGCAATGCATTCCAAGTCCAGCATTGACAAGTTCCATCTACAATCAGCCCCCTAGTTTAAAGAGGAAGACATTATATAATTCATGTTAAAGTAATTTGAAAAGTTAAATGTACCATAGAAATAAACCTTGGTGTACAGCAATTTGATGTCTGACAATTTTCTTTTACAGCCTTCAGCCGATAAAATGTGTGTTAGCAATTCACTACACTCATTGCTGCAGAGCACAAAAATGAACCTCAATCTTCCATTCTCCTTTTTAACATACTCCAGATACTAGTTTCAGCACTATCTGAATTCTCACCCTTTCTTACATCCTTCCACCATTCCTCATCCTTGGAATCAGGCAAGTTAAGCCAAGTAAACAAAAGAGGCAAGAGACTTTGGGCCAATGTTGAGTGCCTTGACCCAGTGTATTGGTTTTTATCCATTATTTTTCTTTTCACATGTTAAGCACTTCTTTAAGCCATTTCAAATGAAGTGATGCCAAAAGATAAGTAGTTACTTCTCAAATATCTGCTTTGAAGAATTCCACCCTATTGCTGTTCATATTCATGATTTAGTAAGAAAGAGCTTAGGCTTTAGAGTTGGACAAACTAGCACAAAATCCATGCTTGATTCTTAGCACCTTTGTGGCCTTGGGCCAGCCTCTTAGAGCCTCAATTATTCCTCAGCCTCAATTATTCCTCTTTTAAAAATGTTGATTAAAATAGAAAACCAGAGTGTTTGTGTGGATTATAGGTTAGAGTTAACACATATACTGGTTGTGGAGTACTTTATGCATTGTGGATCCTCAATGCTTGGTGAATAATACCTATGGCCAGGGCAGCCCATGGATGTGGGTAGTCCCAGACAAACTTTTTGTATGGGGCCATTGCCTATATAAACAATTTGATTTAAAACCATTATTATATGATTTATTGGCATGTGAAGTTTATTGATTTATTAATGATTAAGAGTAATGAGAAGAGGCACATAATTAATAATTATCGTTTAATTAATACACATGAAAATTCTTCATGGTGTTCAGACACAATTTCTAACTGTTTAGGTCTAAGAACCACATTTTGTATTTTTTTTGTCAAATACACTATCCTTATTGAATTTCATATTCCCCACTGTGAGAAAAGAAGTAACACTATTGTTGTAGACAATGTCCTGGTCTTCAAAATCTGCGTATATTGAAACAGTATAGATCTTCTTGCCTCTGTAATCCCTAATGCTATTCATTTATTCTTGGTTTTCTCATTACTTATGACACCATATTATTTTTCATTTGACCTATGAATACTAGCTTCCAATGACCCCATCAAAGGTTGTTGCTGAGCTTTTTTAATGAAGATCACAAATGCATGTGTACTCAGAGTATGCAGGAAAATGTGACTAAAAATTTTTTCATGGTCGTGTTAAATGTGTCATTTTATGACATAAAATATAGAACATATTTCAACTATGTCTTCCTAGGCCACATACAATAACAACATTCTTAGAACATAATCTCTTTCAATGTTGACCACATTCCTGCCTTCTACATGCTATCATCAGCAAAAGGGATAAGAAGATATTCATGAGCAGAATGAGTGGAATGTCACTCCTTTTCTAGCATGATTTAAGAATGCACTGGGTGCTTAGAAGTAAGGTAAGACAAGACTTTCTCAGAAGGGCCTATGGTGTTGTGAGCAACAATCCTGAAAGTTCTCAAGTCCTCAGAGGAAATAGGTGGGGTTTCTCCAGAAGGTCTACAGACTCAGGGTGCCACCCTTTAAAAAAATGTGGTGACCATCCTGGGTGCCAGTGGAGAGGGCACACAGGGTAAAGGATAACAATGCTACCCTCTTCTAACCTTAGGTGCTGTATCAGAGCAGAGAAGGTCTCATGATAGGAATACAGATGGGTGAATCCCAATACACAAGCTCACACACATGGCCCAGAGATTGACAATGGGTGTCCCAGAGCCCTGAATTTATCCCATACCCAATGTGAGCTGCAACCATAGTCAATTTGTAAATACTATTCTGGAGTCACAAATTTATACAATGCCACAAAAGAAATATTATACTGGTAGTGGAAATATTATTTCCACTAGGCTGGACCAGGCTACCCACCTAGACAGGACCTGATCCCTAGCAACAGAAATGAGCTATTAGGTAAAGCTCCTTGACATCTCTGGTCAATCTAATGTGATTGGGAGGGGTATAGATTTGGAGAGCTCTCAAAAATAGAGAAACAAGGACTAGGGCCCACTAAATACCTGGCTGGATGTGGGACTTTAGCCTAGATGACATTATTGATATTGACGGGTTCCAGGCACCAGATGAGGACTTAGAACATTTTAAGAAAGAAACTCTAAAGTATGGAACCCTCTGAGAAGCCAGGAGCAGAACCCCTGTTATTTCAGGCCTAGAGCAGTACTCCCTGTTGTCACAGGCAAAGTCAAATCTTTAACAAAACTGACTGAAGAAAGCAGTGTTCCCATGATCTTATGGGTCAAATGAAGGACTTTAAGATAGAATAAAAAGACTGTTATTTTGAGGATTGGGGAACTGTTTTAGAAAAACTCTCAAACCATATTTTTCTTCTACTCTAACATCATCACCACAATAATCAACACGGAAGAGAACTTCTGACCAAATGTGTGAGGGTTCCTCCTGATCACCAAGAAGTGGACACCAGCTATATGTCCTCCAGTTCAATTCCAACACTATCTACTTGGAGATAGTAGCAAACCTCTTTGGGTTTGCTCAATTTGCTGGAGAAGGTTATATAACTCAGAGAAACACTTACCTTTACTGGTTTATTATAAAAGGATTATAAATTGATCTATTATAAAGACACATGCACACGGATGTTCGTTGCAGCACTGTTTACAATAGCAAAGACCTGGAACCGGCCCAAATGCCCATCAATGATAGACGGTACAAAGAAAATGTGACACATATACACCATGGAATACTATGCAGCCATAAAAAAAAGCCAACGAGTTTGTGTCCTTTGTAGAGACATGGATAAATCTAGAAACCAACATTCTCAGCAAACTGGCACAAGAACAGAAAACCAAACACTGCATGTTTTCACTCATAGGTAGGTGATGAACAATGAGAACACTTGAGCACAGGGAAGGGAACAACACTCACAGGGCTAGGTGGGAGGGTAGAGGGAAGGGAAAGGGAGGGACAGTGGGGGGTGGGGAGGTTGGAGGGGGGATAACACCGGGAAAAATGCCTGATGTAGGTGATGTGGGGTGGGAGGGGATGGAGACAGCAAACCACCATGGCATGTATGCACCTATGCAACAGTTGGTCAGAAGTCCTGTTCCGTGTTGATGATTATTGTGTTGATGGTGTTAGAGTAGAAGAAAAATATGGTTTGAGAGTTTTTCTAAAACAGTTCCCCAATCCTCAAAATAACAGTCTTTTTATTCTATCTTAAAGTCCTTCACTTGACCCATAAGATCATGGGAGCACTGCTTTCTTCAGTCAGTTTTGTTAAAGATTTGACTTTGCCTGTGATAACAGGGAATAATGCTCTAGGCCTGAACAAACAGGGCTTCTGCTCCTGGCTTCTCAGAGGGTTCCATACTTTAGAGTTTCTTTCTCAAAATGTTCTAAGTCCTCACCTGGTGCCTGGAACCCGTCAATATCAATAATGTCATCTAGGCTAAAGTCCCACATCCAGCCAGGTATTTAGTGGGCCCTAGCCCTTGTTTCTCTATTTTTGAGAGCTCTCCAAATCTATACCCCTCCCAATCACATTAGATTGACCAGAGATGTCAAGAAGCTTTACCTAGTAGGTCTTTGCTGTTGCTAGGTGTCAGGTTGCAGGATGTACACATGTGCCCCAGAGCCAAAAGTACAATTAAAAAAAAAACAAGATATTGTAAAGGTACAGATAAAGAGAGATGCATAAGGCAAGGTATGGGGAAGGTGTGTGGAGCCTCCATGCCTTCCCTAAGTGTTCCACCCTCCTAGAACCTCCTTGTGTTCAACTATCTGGAAGTTTCCCAAACACAGTCATCTTGAGTTTTAATGGATCCATGAGATCAGCATTCCTTTCCCTAGGGTATAGAATGGGAATGCTGATGTCATGGGAATAATAACTACCAATTGTAATTGCCCAACCAGGTTCTTCTTGCCCACTGCACAGAAAAAGCCACCAATACACTGAGACAGATAGTGTTGCAGTAGAGAGAGTTTAATTATCACCAGGCTGCTGAGCAGAAGGACAGGAGGTATTTCTTAAATCTGCCTTTGCAAGAACTCAGAAGGTAGGGTTTTTAAGAATAATTTAGTGGGCAGGGGCTAGAAAATGGGAACTACTGATTGGTTAGGTATGAAATCATAGGAATGTCAAAATTATCTTTGTGCACTGAGTTTGTTTCTGGGTCGGGGACACAGGACCTTTCAAGTCTGTTTCTTGGTATTAGTCACAGGTCCAGTTGGAGTTAGAAGGTTACCAGAATGCAAAAGTCTGAAAAAGATCTCAAACATTAGTCTTAGGTTTGGCAATAGTGATGTTATCTATGGGAGCAATTGGGGAAGTTACTAATGACCTCCAGCTACACGACTCCTGAGCAGTAAGCAGTTACAAAAAGACAAACTATAAAACTGGTTAGAATTTAATTATACCTACATCCTAACAGAATTTAGGCCCTTACCATAATTCTAACCTTCTGGCAAATTTATTAGGTATACAAAGGCACTTTTGGTCCCTGAACAAGGAGGAGGTTAGTTTCAGGAAGGAACTGTTACCATCTTTGTTTTAAAGTTAAACTGTAAACCAATTCCTCCCATCGGTGACTTAGCTTAAGCCCAGGAATTAGCAAGAACAATTAGCTTGTGAGGTTAGCAGCAAGATGGAATCAGCCATGTTTGATTTCTCTCACTGTCATAATTTTGGAAAAGGCAGTTTCATAATGAACATTAATAATTATTTAATATTGAGCTCTGTAGTCTTTCAATGTAGTGTCAGAAACCTACTCATGAACCCAGTCTCTAGAAATGGAAAGTTAACATTGTTTTGTTATAAGCTCTTTGAGATAGAGGAATTGACCATTTTTATTTCTAGGCTCCAGGTCCGGTCATCTACTGGGAGGAAGATAAGAAAGTGTGAGAAAATACTGCTGGAAATTAAAAAAAGGAACATTGTTTAGGTGACAAAATTGACTAAGTTGAAAATGTAGTATTTTAGCTTATTTTGAAAGATTCCATATTTTTCATGGAAGGTCAGGTGCATGAAGCATACATTTTATATGTCAGTTTACCTGGACACTTACACCATCCCAAGACTAAACCAGGAAGAATTTGACTCCCTGAATAGACCAATAACAAGGTCTCAAATTAAGGCAGCAATTAATAGCCTACCAACCAAAAAAAGTCCAGGACCAAACAGGTTTACAGCTGAATTCCAGCAGAGGTACAAAAAGGAGCTGGTATCATTCCTTCAGAAACTATTTCAAACAATACTAAAAGAGAGAATCCTTCCTAACTCACTTTACGAGACTGACATCATCCTGATACCAAAACCTGGCAGAGACACAACTAAAAAAGAAAATTTCAGGCCAATATCCATGGAAAACATTTATGAAAATCCTAAATACAATACTGGCAAACTGAAAGTAACAGCACATCAAAAAGCTTATTCATCATGATCAAGGCGGCTTCATCCCTGGGATGCAAGGCTGGCTCAACATACCCACATCTATAAACATAATCCATCACATAAACAGAACCAAAGACAAAAACCACATGACCATCTCAACAGATGCAGAGAAGGCCTTCCACAAAATTCAATGGCCCATTATGCTAAAAACTCTCAATAAACTAGGTATCAATGGACCACATCCCAAAATAATAAGAGATATTTATGACAAAACCACAGCCAATATCATACTGAATAGGCAAAAATTGGAAGCATTCCCTTTGAAAAGTGGCAGAAAACAAGGATAGCCTCTCACTTCTCCGATTCAACATAGTATTGGAAGTTTTGGCCAAGGTAATCAAAGAAAAAGAAAGAAAGGACATTTAATTAGGAAAAGAAGAAGTCCAATTGTCTCTATTTGCAGATGACATAATTATATATTTAGAAGATCCCATCATCTCAGCCCCAAATCTCCTTAAGCTGATAAGCAACTTCAGCAAAGTCTCAGGATACAAAACCAATGTGCAAAAATCACACATTCCTATACACCAATAACAGACAGAGAGTCAAATCATGAGTGAATTCCCATTCGCAATTGCTACGAAGAGAATAAAATACCTAGGAATACAACTAACAAGGGATGTGAAGGACCTCTTCAAGGAGATCTACAAACGACTGTTCAAGGAAATAAGAGAGGACATATGGGGAAAGGAGTCCCTGTTTAATAAATGGTGTTGGGAAAACCGGCTAGCCATATGCAGAAAGCAGAAACTGGATCCCTTCCTTACACCTTATACACATATTAACTCCGGATGGATTAAAGATTTAAACATAAGACCTAACACCATAAAAACCCTAGAAGTAAACCTAGGCAATACCATTCAGGACATGGGCATAGGCAAGAACTTTGTAACTAAAACAGCAAAAGCAATGGCAACGAAAGCCAAAATTGACAAATGGGATCTAATTAAACTTAAGAGCTTATGCACAGAAAAAGAAACTATCAATAGAGTGAACTGGTAGCCAAAAGAATGGGAAAATAATCTTTGCAATCTACCCATCTGACAAACAGCTAATATCCAGAATCTACAAAGATCTTAAACAAATTTACAAGAGAAAAACAAACAATCCCATCAAAAAGTGGGCAAAGGATATGAACAGATATTTCTCAAATAAAGACATTTATGCAGCCAACAAATATATGAAAAAATGCTCATCATCACTGGTCATTAGAGAAATGCAAATCAAAACACCGAGATACCATCTCACACCAGTTAGAATGGTGATCATTAAAAATTCTGGAGACAACAGATGCTGGAGAGGATGTGGAGAAATAGGAACACTTTTACACTGTTGGTGGGAGTGTTAATTAGTTCAACCATTGTGGAAGACTGTGTGGCGATTCCTCAAGGATCTATAACTAGAAATACAATTTGACCCAGCAATACCATTACTGGGTATGTACCCAAAGGATTACAAATCATTCTATTATAAAGACACATGCACAAGCATGTTTATTGTGGCACTGTTCACAATGGCAAAGACCTGGAACCAAACCAAATGCCCATCAATGATAAACTGGATAAAGAAATGTGGTACTTATACACCGTGGAATACTATGCAGCCATAAAACAGGATGAGTTCACATGCTTTGCAGGGACATGGATAAAACTGGAAACCATCATTCTCATCAAACTAACACAAGAACAGAAAACCAAACATCGCATGTTCTCACTCTTAAGTGGGTGTTGAAGAATGAGAACACATGGAGATAGGAAAGGGAACAACACACACTGGGGCCTGTTGAGGTTGGGGGTGCTAGAGGTGGGATACCAGTGGGTGGGAGGATTGGGGAGCGACAGCATAAGGAGAAATACCTCATGTAGATGACAGGGTAATGGATGCAGCAAACCACCATGGCACATGTATACCTATGTAACAAACCTGCACATTCTGCACATGTACCCCAGAACTTAAAGTATAATTTAAAAAGTAAATATACCTAAAAGTTAAAAAAAAAAGCAAAACACACACACACACACACACACACACACACACACACACACACACACAGACACACACACACACCATAGCTAACAATTCATAACTCCAATAGTGTGCTAAGTATTATGGGAGTTCAGAGAAGAGACGAAGACAAGATTATCTTATTTTATATTCAGAAAATGTCAGCAGCAAAAAAGTATTGGCCAAAGGGTAAACATTTCTTTTCTTATCAGTCCAATATTCTTAATGTCAATGTAATATCTTACTCTTTTTTTCTAAACAATTCAGATTCACAAAGTGCCCAGGAAACTGCATTTTTCAACAAGTTTTATAAATTAAATATTCTTGATAAAAATAAAATATAAAACAAAAAAAATCTATTTTCTATCCTGAAATGTTACCCTTTGGCCTCATTTGCCAGTATCTATGCTCTGCATGCCAGGCTCTTCCCGACTCAGATGATACTATAGAGACCCATTTGGTACAATGTAACTGCTACCTTTTCAAGTAGAATTTCTGGCTTAGAATGAAAAACCAGAAAACTTCACTTAAAGATTCTAAAGCTTTTTCTGATCAATCTATTCTTTACGATGAAGAGAAGACTAGGGGCACTGAAATGATGTAGTGTTTTTCTGCAAGCATGGGAGAGTCAATCTAGCATTTTTACCTCTCAGACTCTTTCAAGTCTGCCTTCTAAATTATGCCAATATTTTTCTGGTCTGTCTTGCTATTCAAGGTCCTAATTCAGTTGAGGTTCTAGTAAAGTATATCTAAATAGTACTACAATGTTGGATACAGAAACTACAATGGGTTCACCCATATAAAAAATTCAGTTTAATCCCAAATTATGTTTTATCATCTTTAGATAGGGACTCACAATATCCACTTTTATATGTGTTCCCCAGAACTTTAAATTCATGAATTTCATTTCTTTCTTTCTTTCTTTTTTTAAGACTAAAAGAGAAAGAAAGAGAGAGAGGGGAAGTTTTTTTTTTTAAGAGAAAGAAGTAGAATAAAAGAGAAAAAAAAGAAAGAGAAAGAGGGAGAGAGAACGAGAATCTTGCTCTATTGCTCAGGATTTCATTTAAATCTGTGAAATGCTTATGCAATTACTAAAAAGTGATTT